>VYXD01006822.1:469149-530789 GCA_013397195.1 Hylia prasina
CGTGCGCCGCCTCGGCGCGGACGGAGCGGGTGTAGCCAAACAGTGCAACAGCCGCTCGGTGTTTATTAAATAAATACAGGCGCCAAGTCTACAGCAAGTGCACGTGGGACGTTTCCCCTTAGGGTTACCGCTATTTCTTAGCTATTACTCCAGAATAACACGCCGGCAGCACTTTTGGGGGTGAACACTGCGTCGTTTTCCCAGAATCACGGAATAGGCTAAGTTGGGAGGGACCCTCAAGGATCGAGTCCAGCTCCTGCCCCTGCAGAGACAATCCAACAATCCCGCATGTGCCTGAGAGCATTGTCCAAACGTTCCATGAGCTCTCTTAGGTTTGGGGCCGTGCCCATTCCGTGCGGAGCCTGTTCAGTGCCCGAACACACGCTGGGTAGGGAACCTTTTTCTAACATCCAACAGAAACCTCCCCTGACACAGCTCCAGCCATTCCCTTGGGTAAACTCATTTTAATCAGAAGCTGTAATAACCTAAGCCTATAACCTAACCTAACTCTAACCATTGCAGCGGACAGCAAACAAATACTTTGCCCATAAGCAAAGTGACTTTTCAAAGGTGGTCTTCATTCACTCGCTGGCAGGTTGTTCCTGTTGTTCGCCGGTGACTGGCTTCTCTTCCTTCTTGCATTTTACCCCGAAGAAACTGAAGAGTTTCATCAACATTAGATCAACGATCTCTTCTTCTTCTGAAGCCTGAAATAATAACAAATAAGTTACTCAGAGGTGCACATCCAAAGCGGATTTAGTCTATGCTGAAGTCAGGGCAACTTGCAAGACAAAATTTCTACTTGAGGTGAAGTAAGCCAACTTTCAGCAGAGCATGAGTGACTGCCAAGCAAAACATTGTGCCAGTATTTTTATCCAAACAGAAGCCCCCAATGTGTATGGACACTACAGAAATTTTGGCTGTCAAAGCCCATGGAAATCTCTCTACGGGAGCTGGAGAGCACTTGCCAGCTCCCATACAGCTCATGGTACACACAGTGAGACACTAGATGAACTAAATGAGAAAAATGAAATATATATTCTGTCTTCTATCAGCCACATCCTTTGTTTTCCTCTCCCTTGACTTTATTTAAAACATTGGGGAATTCTGGGCAGTACTGGAGTGCTAAGATGGATTTCACACCACACTATCAATAGCCTGAATGGGTCACAGCACTCACAGTGAGCGTTTTAAAAGGAGCTGTAAAGCCTCAAGCACTTCAGTGCAGTTTTGGCACTGATTTCAATAGAGCCCAGCACAAGCCTCAGAGTTTTTTGATGGATGTAGTATGTGAACAGAAGGCTATAAATCATATCTGAACAGGGACTCATCTGAACAGAAATGGACAGTGTAAATCTGGAAAATCTGAAGTGTACTTTCTGAGCAAATGTTGCCTTCTTAAGAATTGGGCTGAATTTACATGGTTTTCATCCATGGTTGAATACCTGAGTAAGCACTGAAAAAAAAAATGCTAAAAGCAGGAGAGCTTAGATGAACAAACCTGGTAATGCTTCTGCTCCTCACTAAAAGCAACCAGAATCACCGAAATGAACAGATTCAGTACCACAAATGTCATAAAAATTATGCAGGATCCAATCAAGAAGGAGCCTAAAATTGGATTGTAGTCCAAGACCTGTATAATGCATAAGGTAAGACATAAAAAAAAAAAACTAAACAAAAAAGCATACATACATACAAGCAGTTAAGACCCAATAAGAAGTCTGTCACCTTGAAAATCCTGTGTCTATTCAATTATGACGTATGTATTATACACATATATAAATTTTCTACTCTATTATTGTCCTTTGTTGATATGTTATAGTACAAAGACAACAGAATATTATATATATATATGTATGAATATGGACAATCTTTGGGGGTTTTTAAGTATTTGCATTTGATTGTAATGGCATGACAGTTTCACATGAAAGTTGACAAGCCTGGAGAGCTGTTTATCCACAGAACAGCTGAAGCTTCCTAATGCTTCAGCTTTCAAAATAGATTAAATGCCTGTATGCATTTCATTTATTTTACTGTATGCTTTATAAAGAAGCACAGTCAGACTGTCAGAGACACTTACAAACCAAGGGTTGTGAAAAATCAAAACACTTATTTTCATATAAGCTACAACATAGGACTATATTTTCATGATTATCATGTGTGTGATGTAGAGGTGAAAATGTGCCAAATTACTGATCTTCATGGCCACCCATATTGGAACCATGGTCTAAGAACATGCACCAAGGAGAACTTCACAGCCAGAGATGTCCAAGAATTATCCACAAATAAATATTCAAAGGATATTGAAATATTTGAAAGATCTTACTGAAAAAGTGGTATATAAAGAATAATAATAAAAAAAATTAACATGAAGTTCCCTTGTGGAAGGCCTTGCCTTTCTTGGGAAGATAGAGGGGGTGTTCAGAACAAACACAGGGCTTTGCTCACTTTGCTATCTGTAGCTTTCTGAGGAAATTGCTCAAAACTTTTGTAATCAATTAGTAACATCTCTAGTTGAAATGTGAGTGGATTTCTTAATGAAAGGTTCATTATGAGCCTCCTCGTGGTCAAAAGAGGACATGAAAGTGGTTTCATTTGTTGTCTTTTTCTTGCTCAGTGAAGGTGGCTGCTTTAGGGAGCTGTGGAGCTTACAAAATTAGATTAATGTTTAACACTAATTGAAAGTCCTTCTATTTGCTGGGTCAAAGCATATTTGATAGCTGAGATGCCAATTGTACAGCTGTAAACTTCTCAAAATTTACATGTGGTAAAAAAAAATGTGGTACCAAGTAATTATTTCAGATTCCCAGCTGAAGACTGACCATGGTCTCTGCTGAATCAAAGAGAGTTTTGTAAGAGTAGAGCTTCCAGCCAAATATCAGATTTGCCTGCAGAGGACAGACAGGGCATGTCTTGTGTCATGATCAGAGTCCTTGCTGTAAAGTGTGTTTAGCTTGAAGACCTTTTATCACGGATACAAGAGTGTCTTATATCTGCTCAGGCTGCCACTAGATATGTAAAAAAGTAATTATTTCCCACTTATAACTAGCCAAACAGAAAATGGCTAGTTATATTTCTGAATGCTCCACAATTTAAGCTTTATCCAGAAAATCTTTTTTCCTGTACTTTGTTCTTTGTCACATCTATTACACATAGTGAATCCTTATTTTCATCTCACTGTTTGATTTTTCACTAAATTTCAGTTTGCAAAGAACAGATAAGGGGATGTTTTAACTTCTCTTTCACTTATACAAAAGACTTGGGCTCCAAGCTGCTAAACTAAGATTTAGACGGGCAGCTTTATTCCATTTTATGTGGCAAAGCTCTGTTGCTTTTAGCATTCAGGAATGGTTGATTTAACCCAGCAGTGCCTGAAAGCAGACTGCAGACAAGAGAAAGCACCCTGGTACTCACAGCAATGGAATAGGCAAGGAACATGATTGCAATAACAGTGATGAATCCAGAGATATCACCCCATGCCCTCCTTAGTGTTGAAGTGATCATGTTCAGTTTAGGGTTGAGCCTCAGCAGATGCCACAGTTTCACTGTGGAGAGAAGCACCAGGAATGCAATCAGGTAGCCAAGAACTGCATCAGCTCTTGCTGTTTCACTGAAGCTTATGGAGCTGTTAGGAAAAAAAAAAAAGAAAATACATAATATTCCACGCACAGAATTCTTTGAAGTTCATAAATAGGTATGCTGGAAAATCCAGTCACCCTGTGCTGGGGTTTCAGTGGAGACCTAATGAGTTCCTGCTGGAGTGTTTCCACCTGCACTTCCTACTGTGTGCACACAAAAAGCTCAGTTGTGCATGGCTAAGATTTTTAAGGAGAGGAGGCTGTAGCCCAAATTCTGCTAATTATCCTGTGATTCTATCATCTCTTTCATTTGTGACCATTTTTAAAAAGATGTTATAATATTACATTCTGTACTACATATTCCATTATTTTCCTCTAACCAATGGCTTTTCACAACAAAGAACAAGGCAGATTATGTGCTTTCTGGATGGAACTTGGGACTCAAGTCTGTTGGATTTTATTAGAGAAGTATCAGAAGAAAATCCTATTGCTGACACAAATCTCAGCCCTGACACACTTACAAGCTTCATGAATATATAGCCATCTAGGATAGCAATATCTAGCACAGGCACTGTGCTATCTGGGAAGAGGAAAAATAGATTTATTTCTGCATAAGTAGCAACAACAAAGGATGCACTAACTAGCATTAGTACTTACTCCTCCTTGTGTTCCTGGTAGTAGCTGATGTCCCGGGTGCCAAGGACCGTCCGTTTCACAAACACTGACAGAGCACTCCAGCTAATCAATATAATGGCCATCTCCAGGAGATTCCACTTGCTGTGGAAGTATCTCCATCTCAGACTCTTCAGCAGCTTTCCCTGTGAGGAGTTGCACTGTTTCAGTCTCATGACTCCATATCATACAATGCACCTCTGAAGATTAGGGCAATGCCCTCCACAATAAAGCAGACTGCTCTGCATTAATAAAACTACATCTTGCACTAGTTTCTCATTATCTTCCTCAAAAACAGCATCCAAGCCAAATAAAGTGTTGCCTTCCTATTATTTAATACTGACACTGTACCTGATTCAATCTTCCTTTGGTATAGTGCTCTGAAGTCAAGTTCAGTCCTAAAGCTTTTGTAAGTGAAATCAACAGCAGGCGTAAGATAATGATCTCAGCCAAACTTCCCATTGGCCTCACCTGTACTATCATGTAGTACAAAATAAAGAGGAAATAAATGACTTCTGCTGCAACCACAAAGATGTGGAGGCTGTTGGTGTAGGGGTAGAGCCGGACACTTTGCAGCTCCGCACTTGGGAAGAAGGCCCCTAAAAAACAAACAAGGGTCACCTCAGGGCTCTTTCTGCTTTCATTCAAACAAGTCAGTTCACCAGTAAGACTTCTGCACTTGCTTTCATGTCAGTGTGAGGCTGAATCCAACCATTGAACTAAGATTCACTATGTGAGTAACCCTATAAGGGTTTGAAATTTTCCTCAAACAGGAATTTCAGAGGGTCAAGGCTTTTGGAGTGGTAGTACTTGTCTGCTTGATGTCTGTGTGATACCGCAACAGTAATCCCAGCAGGACTGAGTTTGAATTGGACTGCAAATCCAGAAGTACAGCAGAAGGACTTAAAATATTTCTAAAAACCTGAATCTCATTCTAAACCCAAAATGAGCTCAGTTTGGGTTTTTTCTAATACTTGGACACACCCTAAGAAAAGGCTGCTGCTCAGACCAAATGTTTTCCTATAGCCTTTAAACCAGAATCTGCTTTCTATCATTCTCTTTGCTGTATCCAGATTATGTATTACACTGGGACAAAAAAGACAGACTGTTATTTGCATTTTTTTCTTAATATTGTATTGATTAGCTGAGATGATCAGGAAACAGTGTTTTTCTTGTTCCTGTTGTGTAAATTCTTGAGATCAAGTTTCAGTACCATTTTTCCACAGCATAAGCAAACATAAGGTATTCCATTATGGTCTATATTACTGTGATGCTGCATTTTTCCTAAATGGTTTAGAAAAATTGCATTGATTTTCTCGTGATTAGATTTATTAATACACTTGTCTTTCCTGAAGAAAGAACTATGAAAACACAGGTACTGTGTAAATCTACCATCTGTAGGTGCATTGCTTGCTGTCTTCAGAAATGTGTAACTTAGGAAAGGCTCTCACCCAAAGCATTGCTTTCAAACATCAGGCTTATAATGCAGAAGAGGTTCACGTTGGCATTGTAGACTGTAAATTCAACAAACACTGCTCTTGTGAAGGTGTCAAGCCAGACATTGTTGAAAAGGTACTGGAGAATTCTGCCAAAAGAATTTTAGACAGTGATCTAATTGGTACAGGAATGAGACAGTATCACATGGAGGTTGCACTGCTAATTTACAAGAACACAAGTGGTACCTGGAGGCATTTTTAGGGTCAGTCCCCAGGTGAATCACATATCCCCCTCCACTGTAGACAGCAAGTTTACCCCAGCTGGGGTGTCCTCTCAGTTTGGACTGACTCTGATACTGCCATGCTGAGCTCCAGTCAGAGGTGTTGTCAAAGACTGAGGTATTCCAGTGCTCCCCATAAACTGATGTATCTTCTGTTTGTAGGGAATATGGAGCATGGCATTCCTCAACTATGTGCTGGAGTCTGGGAGAAATAGGGCAGGTGTCCCCTTTCACTCTTACTTGGCGAATTCGAGCACTACCCACCAGCTTGGAATTGCCATCTGTAATGAATCCTAAACAAGAGATGGAAAAGAGCAGCACTGGCAATATGACAACATTAATAATATTTCTTGATTTCATTTATGATTCACTGATGCGTTAATATTTTGCCATATAATATTTTCTTGGAAACACTGTAAGCAAGATAGTAATGAAAATGAAACCCTCATGTTGATTTCAACTGAGTTCTTGAATATTTATTGCAACAGAGTTCTGTGTCACCCCCATCTGTATTTATAGAGAAGGAAAAGTGAGGCCTGGGGGAGAAAAGTGACTTACCTCAAGTCCCATAGAAGAGTAGCTTTATGCAGTGTTCATCTGTCATGTCCAAAGAAAACTCTGCTTATATATTTCAATATTTACCTTAAATGTAATCTGGAAAATGGGTCATATTGTACTGGATATGGCTAGATAGAAACATGATGATACTGCATAATTTGCCTTCACATTGATCCAAGTCGTGATGCAAACAACTGTCCTGACAAAAAGCTTTATAGTGCCACCTGTCTGCCATTCTTTTTTTTTAATTATGGAAAGAAAGGTGTGTAAAACTGAGGATGTATCTGAATATCTGAAGTAAGTAATGTAAAATGTGAAAAAATTAGCATTGGAGTGCAGAACTTTTGGCTTATATTATATAGAAGGAAAATGATAGGGGATGTTTAACTTGGGGTCAAGCTGTGGGGTTTTGTTATCCATTGGTATTCATACTATAAGTTGCTTGCTAACCTCACAGTCCCTTTCTCCACTCAAATATGCAAGTTACAGTTAAGTATTAAAAATAATGTTTCAGAATCTGGCAAGTTGAAGGGAAACAATGTGACTCTGCACCTTTATATGATCCGTAAAGATTTTTGAGTAAAGTGGTGTTCGCCCACGTGAAAAAATCCTGGTAGCTGTAGACATCGTGGAATCCATCTGTAAAGCTGTCCTCAATGTGTTTGTTTAAATAGTAGGAATTGGGATCTCTCTGCCCATAGGCAACCAGTAACAGCATCCATAAAAACCCCAGATAGGCTGGAAAAAAACAGGAAGAGACAGCACATGTGAGCTCTGAATTAACAATGCTGTTCAAAATAGATTGCATGAATGATTACTGCTGTCAGTACCTATTAGGCCAAGGAGGTGCTTTGTAGACTCTGAGTGACCAGTGCTAATGAATGCACCCAAGCTGCTTCAAAGTGCTGCAGTTTAAGTGTTTCACACTTGGAATATGAGTAGCAGTCAAGAATATAAGTGGGAAGGCTGAATAGAAGTAGTCATGGCAGCTGCAAATAAAATGAGTAGTCTAACTTTGTTCCAAGTGAAGTTGAGGTAATTTTTTTGGCCATTGATTTTAGAGGAAATAAAACAGCGACATAAATCATTATCTATTGATAGTATCTGCTTTTAGAAAGATGGCCTCCATCTGCTCTTTGATTTCTCCTCCTTTTATCCTTTCTTCTTTTCTTTAATCTCTCGTGTTTGTGATGTGTTTCTTTACCATAAAATGAAGCCTTAGCCACACTTTTATCTCCAGCTAGCATTCCCACCTCCCTGCAGCTCCAGCTGCCATGGAACAGCCTGTCTCTACATCATAACAGCTGGCAGAAAGCTGAAGATATGCCAAAACTTTGTCACCCAAGAGAATATTTTCACTGATGTAAAATTACTGAGGAGAATTACTGAATAAAATAATCTACACATGGGTAATACCCAGGATTTCTCTGATGAGGGCAAATGCTTTCTGCTCCTTCATGCAGCTGATTTTCATTTTCTCCACATCAGCAGCAGGAGGTGGCCGGTAAATATTGCTCCTACTGTCCCTTCGGACCCCAAAGAGAGGGTGTGAATCACCTGTGAAGGAGAGCAAGGAACCCTGGAATTAGTCAATTGATGATTGTCAAAGGCTCCTGCTTTTTGTTTGTCTGGACTTTCGAAGGAAACATTTCTATTTAATGTTTCCCCTGGGGAATACAGAGGATGTGATTTAAACAATCACTATAGCAACTGTAAGGCAAACAGTGGGGAGAGAAGGAGCTCACAAAAACCGTGTGTTGGGTTTAGGACCAGGTGTGGTCCAGGTGTCTCTCTCTAGGCTGAGCATCTCAGAAGGTGCTGTATTCATAGCCTGAGGCTGAGCAGGGGGGAAGGTGTAGATCAGATAACTTTGCTGTGCCTTAGGATTCCTGTCTGCTAGTGAAGGCTTTATTTAGATACGATTATGACTGCAGAAGCCACTGTTCAGTTTAGGGGAATAATACAGATAATTGTGGCTGTGGAAAAGTATGTTACCTGAGAACGTTCATATAGGGCTTAAAGGATGTGGGAAATTTCTTTGTGAGAGGTTTTAGTTCTGCTTGTCAGATAAAGAGCTACCAATCTACATAAAGGGTGCATTTTTTACTGTCACTTATTTATTTTCATTATGTTGTGGAATAGTTCCAGGTTTTGTTGCAAGCCAGTTGAGGTTAGTCACATATTCATTCATAAAGCACTCCAAAAGCTTGGAGAATTCTGGGCTTTCTTTAACAATTTTTAACTTTGCAGGCAATTACCTGGTGCAGATAAAGGTCCATCAATAGCTGTGTTTTCTTCATCCTCATGTTCCACCTTCTTCAGAACCAGAGCAAAAAAAGCAGCAAATCCCAGCACCTGGAAAGAATCAGCTATAGACTCACCATACTCCCATTTCACCTGAAGAAGCCTTTGGCTTTGACCTGGATCCCTTTGGATCCAGGCACTGCAGGAAACAGTTGAACTCTGGGTTTGTTGAACCCATGCAGCTGAAGCCCAGAAACAAGAAAACAGTGCACAGTGCTGGGGTTTGTCCAGCAAAACTGATTTTGTGACACATCCTCACTAGTCAGAAACCTCATTAAACCCTGACAAAGCAAGGGAGATGAAACTAATGGAGTTAATGTCAGCAAAAAACAACAGAACTCTGTAAATCACCTGCCTGCCCTTGTTTTGAGGGCAAAGACTTCTCATTTTATTTCCTAAATCCTGTAGCCCTTTAGAACCTGTTACATTGTCTTCCGTCAGTGGCAGCCGGTGAGTTCATCTCAGCCAGTGGTTGTATTTCTGAGGCTCTCACCTTTAAGGGCTGTGTGATGAAAAGACTTTCCAAGAAGGAGATGAGCATGGAGATGAGCCACTTGATGGAGTTCTCCTTGCCATAATGGAGTCCATAGAGCATGGTGAAGAACCCAGACACCCCGCTGGTGGCTGCCACAAGGAACCAAGCAATGAACACAAACCACCAGGGCAGCCCTCTGGGAGAACTTTTCTTGTCAACACTGGATAAGTTTGGAGAATGGGACCACCTTGAGAGTCAACCAGAAGAGAAAAAATCAGTCTGCGATGGAACAGGAACCAAAGTCGCAGTCATCGTGTTCACTGGGAATAGGCAACATCTTATGATATAAAATCAAAATATTCTTTTAATTAATGCAGTTACAAAGGATATATGGATACCAAAAAGTACAGTGAGAAAAAATAATGAGGAAGTGTGCAGACATGAGCTAAAATCTAAATAAATGTGATGGGCTTATTTACTTCTCAGTTCATGCATAATTGAATCTCCAGTAGAGTTATTGACAAAGCTATGCATTTAAGCTGCTGAATGCATCTCTTGTGATCACCATAATGGCCAAGTGACATAATTAGTGCAATTGTTTTCAATACTTTAATTTAATTATCATATTTCACTGAACTATTTTTGTCTGCTTATTAATTTTTCTTTTTCCGTACATTTTAAGAGACTTCTGTGACTTTGGAGCTGAGTGATTATCCCAGCCCTTTACTATCACGTGGCATTGTATTGTAACTTTCCACTTTTGAGGGCAAAAATGTCAAACAGCAATGATCTGTCTCTATTGCCTTTGTGTGGAGCTCACAGTGCATGGAAATTTCTTTGTAGCTCCTGCAGTGGAATAATAGTAAGACTTATTTTGACAGATGTAATAATAGTTATCTAGCACGTGTTAAGCAGTAATTATTTGGGCTGTGTCATCCTGTCCAATTTTGAATTCATGACCTGAATTTACTTATACTGAGAATGAGAACTGGGTTACCCCTCGCTGATGGATGCTGATGAGCAGATTTGGTTCTCCAGGAGGTTCTTCATATGCTGAACCTGACAAACAGCTTGTGTGTAACTCTGAGGCATCTGAAATTTATGGGGCCCCAGTAATTCCAGCTCCATCTCTACATGCTGGAGTTGCACGTACAAGCAGCGATGGTAGTCACTGTATTTCAGCTGGTCACAAATTCTCTTCTCTGGAGCTGGACTTCTCTTTTTTTCTGCAGGCAAAGAATTATTTATTTATCTATTGAGAAAATAGTCCCAGATTAAAACATTGTTCAGTGCAAAGGGTGGTAGAACTGGAGCTAAAAATCATGAATGTGATGAAGACTAACATTTGAAGGGACATGTCAAAGCAGCTGTAGTACTAGAGCTTAATGCTCTTCTGCTGGAATGGCCTGGAACTTTTTCCAGAAGGCAACAGAGTTAAACAGCAGTCCTAAAAGATTAATAGACGGGTTAGATTAGATCAGCTGTTAATTCGTACGTGGTGTACCTCTGCAATTAGTAGCTTGGAAGATTCCCTGGAAAAGGCAAATGTGAGTCTTAATGAAATCAGTGTGATTGTTTACTCATATATTCTTGTTTGTTTAGAGTCAGACTGAAAGAAACAACAGCACAAGGCCAAGAAGGAAAAAAAGGACAGGTCAAAGAGCTTGTGAAGCACTGATACTTGTGAGTCTTTTCATTTGTAGGTGCTGATCCAGTTCCCAAGCCAGACTGGTAGCAAACATTTGATTCTACACCATAAGAAACAGAGATTTCACAGTTGTCTTTACTTAGTAGGGTGCTCAGTGGTGCAGTGAAAGAACAAGAAACAATGGGCATATCTTAAAACAGGAAATTTCTGAACATAAGAAAAAACATAGATATTGGACACTGGAGTAGGTTGCTCAGAGAATTTGCGGAGTCTTCATCCTTGGGGACATTTAGCATCTGACTGACTTGATCTTGGGCAATCCTGCTCCCACTGACCCTGTTCTGAGCAGCATGGTGGGATCCAGAGATCCCTTCTAACCTCAGCTGTTCTGTGATTCCGTTGTTGCCTTTGAGTCAGAATGTAAGAACAGCTTGGATCATCACATCCAGTGCTATCATCGTTTTCATTGCAAGGGTTTCAGCAGGCATTTCACACTGTATTATATACCTTGGATATCCATAACACCCAATGTGACAATTATAGGGCCATCCTTCTTGCTCTCACCATAAAACCCTTGCCCAGCTCTGTTCTGCTGACAGATGATGTCCTCAACAAATGACAGGAGTGTGTTGATATTAGTGGATTTTTCAAGGTCTGGTGCTGAGGCGAGAGATGGAGTCTTCAGGGCTTTAAAGAGTGAGTTGGCAATTCTTCTTATGTCCTAGAAAAGAGAGCAGCAACACAGCAGTGACTCTGGCTGCAGTGGCTTAAGCTGATGTGATCTGACAGAATCACTGGCTGGGAGCTGCACCAACTGCTAAAATCTCCAGAATGGATATGGATAGCACATCCTACAGTGCTGGATGTGGCAGGCAGATTTCAGTGAATTCTGCCAGGCAGCTTTTGGGGTTCAAAAGGTCCTGCCTGAGGACCTAAGCTGAGAAAGATGTGGTCCATGATACCTTTTATCGTCACTGTCTTACTTAGTGTTTGCTTTAACTCCTGAACACAGTGATTTGGTCACACACAGTAACTGTGCAAGGGTTGGGATGTACAAAGGCAGACCTTAATGAAGGATTGCATTTAGGTGGGCAAATGAATCCTTTGCAGCTGTGGTAATTGGCTTTTCAGACAGGCTGAAGGGCGTCGGAACAGGGAGATTTGTGGAGCTGGGGAAGCCGGTAGTGTGTGGCAGCAGAGGGCAGTGCAGGACTCACTGGGACTTGCCTTTGTCACAGCCTCTGGAGTGAGAGAGGCAGCCTGGGTGGCCCGTGGGGTGGGAGGCAGGCTTGGGGACACTTGGCCATTCTTTCCCGGCTTCTTCTCTCTGCCCTGCTGGGCTGGCCGGGGTCGTATGTTCCTGAAGATCTGCACAATGAGCAGGTTGATGGGGAACATGAGGAGGGAGCTCTCAAAGCCAATCATCACTTCCTGCCATGTGAACTCGATCTTACCTGTCAAGGTCAAACAGAGAAGAGAAGGAAAAATAACCCCAAGCAAAATAAACCATCAAGTCTCTCTCTTGTGAAAAACCCCATTTATTCAACTCTTGCTTCTTGCTTGCTTGTCTCTCTATCTGCCTGCCCAAGCAATGGTGAGGATTGTTACCCAAATCCATTTTCTGCTCAGCAGGATCCTTTGGCACACCCCAGAACATGATGCTGGTCAGCATGGTGCAGAGGAGCAGTGAGAAGCAACAGGACACGCGCTGGGCTCGAGTGAAGGAGCTTCGTGGGGAGCGGCTGAAAACAGAGTACCAAATGTGCCCATCCTGGAAACCCTTGGAGGTCCTCATGAAAAACAGATTGCTGGGAAGGAGAAGAGGGAAATCAAATGGATATGTAGAAAGAAGAGTGAAGAACAAAGCCCTAGTTCAGGGTCCCAACCTGTTCATGCTTCTAGGCACTATCAGCAGAAGTAATAACTAGGAGAAGTTATCAAATACCGTGGCTTGATTTGCATGGAATGGTCATAGCTACTTACATCCTTTCCTTTTGCCACAGCATAGAGGGAAAGTGAATAGTTCCTATTTAGATTGTTAAGAAAATTACACCTAAGAGAAGACGTTTGGGTTTCTGGAGGTTTGTTAGGGTATTTAGCACCAATATTTTCAGTATGGTACTACTGTTAGGGTAATGATTAGACTTGTGTAACCATCCTCCCTCTCTCCCTTGTTCAGAGCCCTTTACGGACAGTGGAAACACTTTCCTTGTTTTCATTTTTTTTTCTAGGGCTTTGGTGTATATTTTTCATGCTTGTTTTTCCAGACTGACTGCTATCAAGAGTAAAAAAATCCATTAAATAGGAGGTACCGGAAACGTTTCATGTCCTGTTCTGTTGCTACTGGGAACACTTTATCTAGGACACATTCTCCAATATCAATGGCTAGCCAAGAGTTACAGAGGAAGTACCATTTCTGATCCCACGCCAGATCATGGACTAATACTCGATTCACATACCTGTTGGAAAAACACACAGGGCACAGTTGCATGTCACTGAGTGTGTAAAATCCAGAGCTCAACAAGACTGCGGAGGACAAACTCTGGCCTTCAGCTTCTTAGGGTGACTAAACTGTAAGGCACAGGACATATCCATCCTGTACTGGACTTGGAATATGGGAAACACTCTTGGTCCTGCAGTTTAGGCTATGATTTGGTTGCAAAAACTAGAATCTAGCACTTCTTTTCTTTCTAGAGCTGCAGAAAAGATAATTTTCAAGTGCTAGAAAGGGAAAGCTGTTGCCATTATAAAAAATTATTTGTGGCTTTTCACTTCCTGGCATCTCCAGACCTCCACTTACCAGGACGGACTGTCCCCTGAATTATCATGCCACAATCTAATACTCTGCAGTTCCCCAAGAGGGAAGAAGGTACAGAGGAGGAAAACATCCACTCCTCCACGTTCAAAGACTGGTGTATCAGGATCATTTAGATGGTGGGGCTCACTCTCTCCATCCAGTCCATAGAGGGTGAGAGTCACCTGGAAAATAGAAAGGCAAAATGAAGATTTGCACATCTCAATCCTCAGTGTGATAATTTCTCCTTTCATCAAACCTAAGGGCTTTCTGGCTCAGACAGTGCATTTGAGCTGTCCTGTTTAATAGCCTCAGGTGCTTCATTATTCATCCAGTTCTCTAAGCAAATAAACTCTCCTCCCACACAGTGCCACTGATACCTTGGAGGTTGTGGCTGCGCCGCGCCGGTGTCCCGTGAACACTGTCACGAGGTAACGATACTGAGCAAAGGGGTCATTGTCTTCCAGGACTGTGATTTTCACCTGCAGAGCCACACAACAAGAGCAGTGTGTTAGCTGTCCTGAAAGTACAGATTCCTGAAAGCTGTGAGTAGGAATTGGTGATCTTGTAAACAGTGTTTACTTACCAGTAAACAGAGAGTTACAGGAAAAGGAGTAGGATTGGTTAAAGACTTCCTATTAAAACAGGCTAGGCATGGTGGGAACTGGCCTGAATACATGGACTTTATTAGCTGGAGACTTACTTTGGCATCATCCTGGATGTCTTTCCTTCGAGCCCAAATAACTACAAGCACATATATCAGAAAGATGCATCCTACAGTTGTCACCACCACAGGATTGTCCACGAATGTACCAAACATCTGTGCTGTTTTGCTGACATCTATGGCATTGGGTAGGACAAAGAAGGAGCTCCCAAAGAAGGTCAGATGGTTGCAGAGGCACTGTGTGCTGGTAGGATTTGTTTTTGGTCCTACCTGAAACTCAGAAAAGATTCCTGATAAGACTTCAAAGTATTAGATGACTTACCAAGCAAATGAAAAGACAGTGCTGAGATTGTTAAGTCAATGTAGAGAGCTGCTGCACAAAAAATTGCTCAACTTCTAATAAGGAATATTAATTCTAACACCTAACCAGTAATGGGCATTACAATATATTATGGCCTTGTCAGAATGGTTCCATTTCTTCTTATATAGAACTTCATCCCAAGAAATAGAAATGGGAATGTTGTTTAAAGGTTAGTTCAATATGACTAAACTTCTTGAGTTTATTAAAACATCTCAGAATGACCTTGTTTTATGGTGTCAGTTACTCCATGATGGTGGTTATGAGGGCTGGCTTTGAAGTGTGTAAGACACTTTCTTTTGTTTTGCTCTACTTACATGACATCCATAGCTGTTCCAGCCTCCCTGGTGCTCATCCCAAAATACACAGCGGGATGCAAAGCAAGTAGCATTTATAGTTAGCCCATTGTAGACTGTTGAATCCATTCCCAGATCTGGTACAACCATGAAATAGTAGGTTCCCTCTCCAAAAATGAGTTCTTCTGGGCTGAGAACCCAGCTGTTTGTCTCACCTTGAACATAAATATTTTCATTTCAATGTATATATAGAAAGGCTAATTCAGAAGCATGCAGCTGTATTGCATGCAATAAGTAAACCAAAGAAACAGGCATGAAATCATTCTTGGCAACTCATTGATCAAATCATCCCAATATTTGCTCCTGTTAATGAACACTTTATTCTAGAGACTGGAACTTTGAAGCATGAGGTTTCTTTCCAGCTAGACACCTGAACTCATGGTCAAGGCTCATTCTGCAAGTTCATGGGTCACTAACCACTTATCTTACCTCCAGAAGTTTTCTTATAGAACAGATGATTTTTCATATCATAGTTCGTTTCATTTGGGTGATAGCCATACCCCAAGTAAAGTATTAGTGGAATGTCATGTTCAGATTCCAGGTAGATCACTATAGATGTGTTTTCTGAGGTAACATTGACTTGAAAAGTGCTATAATTGCCCAGATTCAACAGAATCTTATCTTCCTGAGTTGTTGAAGGCCTTGGTAACGTGATCTGTTTTTAAACAGAAAGACACAGGTTTAAATACAGAAAAGCATTTTTCTTCTCAGCATGCAGCCACATGCTAGATTATCTTTTTTCATAACATCACGAAAGCATGGCCAGGAAAAATATCACTTTCAAAGTAATTTTCTTGATTCTGTCAACTAACCTCCCAAAAGTTAATTTGAAATCTGTGTAGACTCGTCATAAAGCCTATGACACTTAGTGCATTTCTGAACTGAGAACTGTGATTATGACTGAGACACTGGCTGCATGAAGTGCATGTATGAATGATTTAGATGTCAGTTGATACATGGGCTAGGAAGCCAAAGAAGCCAAAGAGTTGTACAATAAATACCGTGGTTGGATGATGAAATCAGACTTCACATTGTGCTTTGGGATGACTGTAATCTGGAATCTATTTCCACAACCATTAGCATTCTTGCATTCATTTAAAGGAACAATAAAATGCCTCCTTTTCAAGAAAAGACAATTTATTATTTCATTTGCCACATCACACAAATCCCTCCATCACAACTACAGACAGAATCAGCCCATTATCTAATGTAATGAACACTACCAACATTTGTGTTCACCTCACAAATGATAACAAATGACAGTTCGTCAATGGAGAAAGGAAAAAAATGAAAAAAGAGGGTGAGAGTTAGGAAATAGTGGATTTACCTCAATGTTCTCTTTGAGGTTGCTGACTGGTATGATTGAACCATCCAGACCAGTTAGACTTAGACCTCCCACTGTACCACTGATGTCAAAACTGCTGTCACTGGAGAAAAAGGGATTCATGGCAAAGCTCACCATCTGTTAGAAGACATTAACAGTCAGACAACCAAGCTATTGTCAATATTTCATTTTATTCACACTCTGAATTGCTGAATAGTGGAAGATTGAGCTCAGACCAACTTCCAAGAAATCTGCATCCAGATTTAAATAAGACTCTATCTTATCTCTAAGGTGGGTCTCTAAACCTTGAAAGTGATTTTCATTCTGAAATGTGTACAGCAATCTTCATTGTTTTCATACACTGTGACACCTTTTTGGCAGAGTTGGAAAAGGTGCAATGAAAATAAAAATCTTTGCAGGTATTTTAGGGGTCTCCTGAGAGGGTCAAATCAACCAGAGAGATCTTCAGAAAATTTATTATGAAAATATGACAATTATACACAATCTATTGTTCTGAGGGAAAAAACATCATGTCCTAATTCAGATGGGGGACGTGCTACCATCAGCACATTTGTCTCCTGCAGGATCTGAGTGTCCCACACTCAGGTGTTTCTTGCTGGGATGAAAGAAGGCTGCTGTGGGTTAGTTTGAATGTGATATGGACTCTGTTGTTGCATCCTCCTTGGAGCATAAGATATAAACAAACAACACATAGATTTGTAGGTATTGATTCATTCCATTGCCTGCTCCTGCCATGTATGNTTAAGAATTCAGTTGTCCTTAACTCGCTGATCCAACCTCATGCAATTTAGATAAAAGAAGGCTTCTCTGATGAATAATTTCAGATTATTTTTTTGGTATGACAGGAGGAACGATGTGCGCTTGTGTGTTCATTGTGAGAGGATAAACTTTTCTAAAACCATTAGATCAGGAATGTAAGATGGATGTCAGATAGAGTTAGACAAAAGCTGTTTACTTGCCCTTATATCCACTGTTTCACCATCAACTCCTGAAACATTGAGAGAGGAAGCAGGTGGGAGAGTAAAGCTGGCAGAGCTGGAACTGGAGATGTTAATGGATGTGCTATCCATGTTTTCTGTTTGTATTCTGTCCAGTTAGGGTTGGGCATAAGCAAAGCAGGATAAAAGAGAAAAAAAATAATAAAAGGAAAAAAAAAAACCACTAGAAAAAACCCAAACATCAATAGCATGGACTTCATATCTACAGAGAAAGCTTTCTCTCTTCAGGAGTTTAATTTAACTGCAAAACTATTTCTAAGTCTGCCAGTAAATGCTTCATACATGAATCTGTCCCTGATGCAGTACTCCACGTAATGCTACCATAGAATCATCAAAAAGGGGTGGAATTGGCATATCTGGAGAGGAAATTTTACCAAGGTGTACTTATTTGAAAGACTTAGTTTCTGTGTGAACATGCTCTTGATTTGAATGCACAGTTTGATGTGGATGAAAACCAGGCTCTCGGGGAACAATTTAGAGATGATTATAGGGAATGGAGAATGCTTGTCAGGCTCCTCAGGATTATATTAGCTTCTGCCAAGCTGGTTACAGTTCCATATAACATGTCATTATTGGCAACTTGGAAAAGAAAATAGCTGGTATGACATGAGTTTTCTGCAGAATTTCAAAAGTAAGTGACTACTGCCTCATTCTGGAAATAGTAGTAAATTCTCTGCTGGTTAAAGAACACACAGCATGGGAATTTCTGAGGTGATGTTCCTGGGCTGTTCTTACTATCAGTCGCTAACAACAGCCTTGTTGCACTCCTGAAATTGTCATTATGCTACAATATTTAGTTAGTTGCAAACATTCTGTTTAAGCACAATGGAATTAATATTTGTAGCTCTCAGAGGCTTCAGTGGAGGACACTGCAGCTGTTACCTGTGCATATACATTGTGGCAGAGGGAGAGGTGAGGACTGTTGGCTCATCACCTGGTGCCTTCCCAAATAGTAGGGCACTCTGGAGATTTTCAACTGTACTCAGGAGCTGGTGTGACACTGAACTCTGGAAAAGGATTGGTGGAGTAAACTTACAACAAAGGTACACAGGATCATCAAGCTGCACATTATTTATCATTTCTTCCATTTAATTTTGGTGTCTTACTAAGCTGACAAACTTGGTGATGAGCTTCCTAATCTCAGATAAAGTTATTCTTTCTCAATTCACTTTCTGTAATTCTCACTGAAACATTGCAGACAGCAAGTAAATGCCTTACAGATTTTACTTCTAGATTGTAATATTTATAACTTCTACACATTGAAATTACAAGCATGTCATCAATCAATATAATCGTGTACTTTTGTGTATTAATGCTCTTAGCTACATGTTTAGTTTCCAAGTTTAGTCACTTGGAAAAGCAAGACCTGATTACGTATCAATCATGTATTATGAGTGGGTTATTGTTGGGGAACTTGTCCAGTTCATAATCTTTTCTCTCAGGTTAGATTTATTTCATCCCTACTCCCTTGCAGTGATGAAATTAAAGTATGTTCAGCCCAGGCAACTCACAGAGTTAGCTGTGACAATTCACATATAGATAGGAAAGGGTAGGACAAAATAAATATGTTGCATCTTTCTGAACAGATAATCAGAGCTTTCTGCAAAAGTGTAAGCAGCAACCAGAGCTGGTTCAAGCTGTGAAGTAGTGGCAGAAATCATGAATATGGCTTCCTTGGGGCAAAAGGAGGGATAGAAAAGATAGAAGGAGGGATAGAAGCAAATCTGAAAAAAATCACAATGTGCTTGTCATCAATTAGAGGTCAGAGCTGATGCAATGTTCTCTGTCCTGTTCAGCTTTCAATGTAACGAATCTTAAGAGCCTCTATCATCTTCATTACCAGATGTTCAATCTAACATATCTAGCTGGGGAAAAATTTCCTCTGATATTCAAGTCCATCTCATGATGTCACAATGGACCCTTCCCAGTGCCAATTCAAAAATAAAAGAGGCACCAGAGATTTAAAAAACCTCCCAAAGCAAACAAATATTCACACATAGTACAGTACAAACTGGACCAAATCTAAATTACCTGTTCTGCCTCTGGCACTGACGTGTTCCCAGCTCTGATTTCTACAGAAGCTTTAAGAACATTGCTCACTGCATTAAAGAGATAGTTGGCTGCTTCTTTTAACTCCTGACCATGTCTGCTGTGCTCTGTGTTTACAGTGAGCAAGGAGGCACTGACATGTTTCATGGTGTTGCTGGCTTCCACCTGCATGAGAAACACGGGGAGCAGTTTATATGTGCTGGCACTACAAATGATGGAAGTGACACTTGTGTCATTTACTGAATATTGCAACGTCAGTAATCTCTTGGGACTGTTAGTGGGTAACGCCATTTTTACTGTTATTATTAGTGCTGGGATAATACTTCAAATGCTAATAAAGATGATACACTAGATGATACACCAAAATGGAATACAGGCATGAAAAATGCAGCCTGCTTCTACAGGTGTAATGCATAAAAAGATGAATAACATCTGAAGGAGGCTTGTCTGTGAAACCCTGGGCAAGGATAGCTTTTAGATGCACAGTAAAATAGTAAATTTGGTTATATGTTTCTATCTTAGTGCCAAAGTGCTAAGTGCCAAAGGAGAATGAGTTTTACAATTTTTATTTTGTGCCTGGATGCAGCTTTGTGACTGGGAAAGCACAGGCCAGATTTTAGCCCAAGATAGTGAAGGAACTAAGCAAATTCCCTGCAGGCTTGGACACATCCATCCCCACAACCTGTGAACACTGAGCAGCCTTTCTGTAGGGTGAGGGCTGGACCTGAGCTGTGTTCTTGTCTTGCCAAAGTTAACCACATCCTGCTGAAATGCTCCCAAGCAATCGTCTGGCTCCAACTCTATCAGGACAGCTGTTTTTATTGCATGCACATTTGGGAAACTTCCCTCAGTGACAATTTGTTCTGTCCTGCCATATGCTCTCCCCCATAAGCATAAACAATTTCTTGACCATTGCCTATGTGCATTTTGTGCTGTGCCAGGATCAGGAATGAACGAATGTGGGCAATTCTAGAAAGACCCTTTTGGGGCAGTTCTTCTTCAGGGTTCTAAAAGTGCTTTACAGGAGAAAACACGCACCCTGACATGTTTCCAACTAAAAGTTAAGGATTCTGTCTCAAAAATGTATGATAAATGTAATGGTCATATCCTGGATTGTAGAGATTGCTGAGATATCTGAGACTTGAATTTACTTACTCTAAACAGAGTCAAAATACTGCTGTTTAAAATGCACATGCTGGTACAGTTGAAAAAGTGGGTAAGAACAGATAATTATAAGGCACTGAAACTCTTCCAAGGTCAGTGGGATAATTAGAATGTCTACTATTAGTGTGAGGAGGTATAAGATGAATTGCATCTTACCTGTGCTGAGACAGACAGCTCTTCACTCCTGTAAGTGATTTCTTTCAATACCTCTGACATCTTCAGAGCAGTCTGCATTGATGTTATGTTAACATCAGAGAGAGTTGTCAGCATCAGCCCACGGAGCTTGGGATGAAAAGGGATAATTAGGCAAAGGAACAAGATGCTAATTAGGACTGGGAAACTAGTGCTGTGTATTGACAGCCAGGCTTGCTCTAAGTTATGCAGTAGAGTAAGGCTCCACAACAAGGATCATTTGAGCTGATATTAGTTCTACTGACAAGATGCCACTTGCCCTAGTAATTATATAATCACGAGTTTTATGTTACCTCCCAACACAGAGAATTCATACACTTAACATCCATTAAGAGCAAGGAGAGTTACTTGTGAGAATTTGTACTAATGTGTGTGAATTACTGTGTAAATGCCACTTCCAGAGCAAGCAGAGCCATGTGTGATTGATGTTATTCAAATAATGAATCTTAATTGAAGGATACATTCTCTAGATCTCTTCATCTGAGGCACTCAAAGCACTGTACAAATATCAGCTTATGACTGAAACATCAACTGGTGGCTAAAATGGACAAAAGAAAATTACCTGCCATCTAGTGCTTTTGGGGGAAATTAGACAGGACATTTATCCTACTGGAGATGCCATTTTATTGATATTTAAATTGCTTTGGAAAATCAGGATTCGATTAATTAGTTTGAATTAATGAAATAACAACTGAGAATTAACTGTTTTACTGATGAGTGATAAAACAAATAATTTATGTAGACAAATAGTGAAAACTAGCTGAAACATGTGCCAAACCCTGAGACAGGTCCTAGAAACTTGAAACCTTCATTGATTTCAAGTGGCAATATGTGAGCTTTTTATTGCTTAAGAGCTGTCAAAGAATATGAAGAGTCCATTATATGACATTGTACTGCAAGAAAGTGTTTTGCTGACCTCTTTTCTTTTGTTTGTCTGCAAAGACATGTTAAAACTTTCCTCTTGGATCTGCTGATTGAGGACAGATGTCACTGACTTGTACAGCTGGAAAAGACTCATGCTGTTGTTCCCATCTTTTAGGATGGTGTTTGCCTTCTCAGATATCACAGCCTGCAGGGTCAGGTTCCCATCCATCAGATCTGCAGGTCCAACCTGATGAAGGAATCACAGATATGTTCTCAACATTGCCAAGGCTGTTATAATTTTCTTTGAACAGCTTCCATGATTGTCTTAATGACAGCCTAGATAGAGTGGGGCATAATACTTCATGTTCCCCATTTTAAATGTTTTAAATGTTTTATTTTTAATGGCCTGATAAGGGTCTCCTTACTGTGGCACTGGGGAAGAAGCAGGAAGGTTTTGGGGCCTACACAGAGTAACTCCAGACTCAGTAAATAGGCTTATGCTGCTCAATCAGTGTCCAAACAACTCTTTTAGACTTCTGTTCTAGAAAAAAGGGCAGTGGAAGATCTTTTGACCTTGACCATACAGAGAAGGGTCTATGTTACATAGAAAAATGGTGATTATGGCACATTCAGAAGGAAGTAATATATCTAAAACAGGAATAGGCTCCAAGTCAATTATGGGTTAGTTATCAACTTGAGAGTTCTTGAAACTAATTAATTCTACCTTCACTGAAGCATTTGTTTGAACTGTATCACCAAAGTTGTTGCTAACAATAACTGTCACATGTAAAATAAAATTATTTTCCTCTTCTCCAAGTGGAAGATAAACTGGGAAGAGTTCAGGATCCGGGCTACAATCCAGGAGAGAATCTGAAACAGAAAAGAAGGGGTCAGGGACCAGACAGCACAGAGACCCCTCCTGCTCTCTGAGAACAGGGACTCAGGGCATGGTTCACCCGTGAGCAGTCTCCCTGCAGAGCAGGGCAGCTTGTGCCTTTGCCGTGGCTAGGCGAAGCCAAACAGATGGCCAGGGGACTTACCTGGTGTCACATAGAAGCAATACGCGAGCTGCCTGCTAGGGCTGGACCGGCTCGGAGCGCTGCAGGACACTCTGAAGGCGGTGAGCACCGACCCGTGCTCGGGGCTCACGGCACAGCCGGGGGCTCCGGGCGGGGGCACGGTGCTCACCAGGAACGATCCCTCCCCGTAGCTTCGCTGAGTCGTGGCTGGGAGGGGAGGGAGCGGAGCATCAGCCGGGTCCGTGCCCCGGCAGCGCCGATCTGCATCGCGCCTACCGAGCAACGGGGCTGTCTGCTCAGGCACCACGCACGGCAGGGTGGGCCGAATGAGATAACCATAAGAGATAAAAAACTATTTCAAATATGCTAATGTTTGCATTATAAAGCAAAGCTCTATTATTTGATCAAGCATTTAGCATAACTTTGTTTCAGGTGAGCCTTAACAAAGTTACTAACAGCTTGGCGTAAGGTAACTAAATTTCTCCTGCCATGCAACACCCCAGAATAAACTTCTATCTTCGTTACTTGCATATAAAGTAACACCTTTCAACTTGTGGACTAATTCACCTTCATATTTGTTAGTGAGGCTATGCATGAGTGACATCAATATGATGTCGTGTCAGCAGAGACTATCCAAAGGAGTCTGTAAACCCTAAAAACCCTGTTAGCCCCTACCTGTTACTTTAATCTGAAAAGCTTCTCCCTGTGTCTGCAAGAAGGAGCTGGTCATTCTCAACACAGACGTGTTGCTTTGAAGCAAATTCAAAGAGTTCTGCTGGAAACCAGTCAGGCCACAGGCTAGAGGGAGGGTTGTAGGCTGGAAAATCAGACAGAAAAGAACACATGGCAGTAGAGGCTCTTTGCTGTTCTTTCTGTTGTGATTTATCACGAGCAGGGTGGCAGTTTGGGGCCCTTCATTTATCACCCCTCCCAATCCAGGCACCCCCTTGTCTCAGTCTTTACTAGTATTTTCTAAGCATCTACTTGACAAAATATCCCTCTGAGGACATATGGCTTTGTGGACATTTATTTTTGTGTGTACAGTATTTCTGACAAATCTGGCTCTCACCTTGTTTTGGAATGTGTTATCTAAATACCAGTTATAATATATGGCCTGGGAGTCCTCCTGTCCAGAGACACTCAAAACAACTTCATCACTAACATTCACAGGCTTGCAGTTTGCCTCACACCTGTAAGGAAGTAAGATGGGAGTTACACATAGCATGAGATGTCTGGGAGAAATTTCAGACGTATCTTATGGTATTTATTCTTGTTTGAATGAGGTTGACACATTGAAATCTCCAACACTGGAAGGATGCAGTGGGGTCAAAAACCCTAAGTGGTTTTTGGAAGAATGTGTTTCAGTTTATAAAAGGATTGTGTTTAGAAACATGGACTGAAGAATGCAGTAAGACTTATATGGTCAGTAATTTTTATAATGGTAAGGTGTAAATGGCTTTAGAACAATAAGTTTTCTGTACTGTGAGGGTGTTGAGGCCCTGGCACAGGTTGCCCAGAGAACCTGTGGATGCTCCATCCCTGGATGGAGCATCAAGGCCAGGCTGAATGGAGCTCTGAGTAACTTGATCTAGTGGAAGGTGTCCCTCTCCATGACTAAGGGGTGGAAATTTAAGATCCCTTCCAACCCAAACCATTCTGTGATGCTATGATTCTAAAAGTGCAATACCACTTTATTATCATTATTATTGGAAACTGTGGCCTTGCACTGTGCTTGTGCAGTACTAATATTAACCTGTGAATAGCAGGGTTTAAAATCAGACCTGATTTCCAGTTGCAGTTCTTGTTTTGCAGTCACATAGAGACATTGCTCGTCCTGCCTCTCTTCACTGCCGTGGGTTTGGACGGTAATCCTGACAGTCACTGCTGATTTTGGAGGAGGAAGGCAGGAAGGTGGGATTTGCACCTGACTTTGGTTGATTAGGATTATCTGTTGCTTCACACATTCATTCCAGGCAGGCCAGCAAGCTCCTGCAGAAACATTTCCTTTATAGTTAGAACAGCATCTTATAAACGACTTTCCTGTAGTAAGTTTCAAAGAGCTTTTAGACAAGTTTCTTGAACACAGTTTAAAGAGTTGGTGATCTGGATTACCAAAAATACAGGCTTTTCCAAAGTCATGTATGAGGTCAGGGATAATTATGGGGATAGAACACAGATGGCCTGAATCCCAATCCCATTTTCAGCCAGAAATGTTTTTGCATCACGTTTCATGTTAATCACTGCTGTTTTATTGAGACACATGTACTTTAAAAATGCCCAACTGTGTAAGTCACTTGGGACTAGTCCTTGGCTATGAGAGTGAAGCTTAGGACAGGTAGATCTTGAAAAACTGAAAACGTGAAACCTTTGGGAGAAGACAAAATGGAGTACCATGGCACATTACATACCATAATCGGTTTGATGCCAAAACTAGGGTTGGGTAGAGGGACATTCTTCATGTACAGTGACTGGCAAAAGTTCATTTTAAAGCCAGAAAATGAACCATCCTTAAGTCTGTTTTTCAACACTGGATCTGACACAACAGCGAGTTTATTACTCATCAAGTACAAGTTGGTGAAAAAAGCTTAGGAAATGCACAAACCACAGGTCCAGAGAAAACTGGAATTATTGTTGTTTTCTGGCCAGCCAAGTGTGACAGTTGTGAAAGGATCCACATGGCGACTTGGTTTAATATGTATTTTGTGATCCTAAATAAGAAACAAATGTATCAGTTAGAACACAAACATGTATAAACACACACATATGTTGCTTCTTTATAATGAAAATGTCTGAAAGTTTAGATCCTGAATCACTGGATGCAGATCTGTAGTTTGTATGATCTTTTTCTTATCAGAGGTAGTATGGAAATAGAAGCTATGGGAATAGAAGCAGATTGCACAGAAAAATTGTGTGGCAAAATTGTCCCAAATGCAGAATTTGTTTAGGAGTGCAGCTCCCATTTTCAAAACTAGGTTCTTAGGAAAATAGTTCCTGTTAAACCTTCACATCTGGACCAAAACTTCTAAGCATTGAACAACCATTTGTCTTCTGGTGCATCCCTTTTTTATCTGAATTGGATATATTGCAGCTATAAACAAAGAGAAGAAGGGGTAGCTGAGTTTGTCTTTCTGTGTACCAAACTGTGATAAACTTGGGTTTGGATTAGATTTATATTCCTCTGATGCAATATATTCTTACAGGTAATCTGTAAAGCATGATGGCTTCTTGTGAAACCGTATATCTCCCATAGCAGGTGTCTGTCTGCTAGTGTTACAGTCAAAAACCAGGCTTCTAAGATGATAAAATATTCTATCTGGCATTTTTATTACTTAAATTTGGACAGCTGCTAGCAATTGATGTATCATTTACTTCTTAGTTTGTCATAAACTGGAAAATTTTTCATTGCAAAGTAATTTAAACACTCCAATACAGAAGTAGCAAACACTTGGGAACCATTTAAAATATATTAAACCCTACTTGAAGGATCACTCTTCAGAGAGAGGTTTGAATTAGTCAAGTAGATGAATTAAAAATTCGTCTAAACACATTTTAACTTCCAAAACTGAATTGTTGGGAAAAGTTCATTTTCTTTAATCTTTTTAATGAATTGTAGATGGAATGCCTGTAAACACATTTGTCTCCAAGACTTGTGGTATAGATTTTGTGTTAAGCCATATGGGGAACAGAACATTTATTCCATCATTTACTCTGCTACAAATACCTCTTTTCTCTGTCTTGTACAGCACTTTCACTGGTAAGAAAAATTTCTAAGCCCTTTTAAAGGAAGATCCTTAAATAATACTTACATTTTTCTTTCTGGTATTTGTTTTGTAGCTGCCTTCTTCCTTAGCAGAATCTGTTTAATGCAAAAAAACAGAATATTTTAGTGCTACCTATAAAGCTTTCAGACATCCTTAGTGGATATGACTTAAATCCACAGGATTTGTCTACTGACAGTGTGAAAAATGGGGCTGTAAGAATCAGACTCCAGAGCTGTGATAAACAGCACAGTCAAATAGGTAAAATGGTAACAAGAAGCTCATCACAGACTACAGAGGAGATGATCCTGATTCTTCAAACATAATGCCATAAATCAAAATATATTCACAGAAGGTGATGGAGTTTCACTGATGTACAAAGGAAAATTGATGGAAAACACTGGAAAACTTTCAATACTATTAGTGCTAAGGTTATTTTATTTCTGGTATAATCTGCTCTTGTAAATGTAAGGATGAGCCATCTAGAAGCCTTTAGTGACAGCAATTTATGAGACTGCTGTGATGCAAATATTTTCTGGTTTCAAAGCTATGTCCCGAGCCATAAACTTCACTCATTATTTCTTGGGACACACAGCAAATGTGCAATGTGTTACATCCACAGAGTGATGCTAATTTATGACTACATCAAAGTCAGGGAATCTGCCTTCACCAGGAAGAAGCCTCCACAAAAGTTTTCAGCGCTGTTGTTGGCAGGAAAGCAATTACCACATGCAAACCATAAACACTCCATGAAATGCTCTGATTGCAAAAAGACACTTATGTGGACAAAACCAGCACTGTCAGATTCATGCAATTACCTTTTTTATGGGAACTGTTTGCCAGCACAGTGATGAATCCGAGATCCAGACTCATGTTTGAGAAGTCATTCATGGCCACCACTTTCACTAGAAAAGTACCTAGAGAAGGCAAAGGGCCAGGTAAGGGTAGCAGTGGTCCCAGACCAACAGGTTTGAGGTATCATATCCAAATTGTAAAGAAAACCCCCTTCTTTTCTGTTAAGGGTTT
This sequence comes from Hylia prasina, assembly GCA_013397195.1. NCBI lineage: Eukaryota > Metazoa > Chordata > Aves > Passeriformes > Sylviidae > Hylia > Hylia prasina. The sequence continues at coordinate 496,689 of VYXD01006822.1, forward strand.
TCAGGGAGGTTTCTGATGGGTGTCCACTGCTGAAAGGCTTTTCCTGGAATGTTTTTCCCCTTTATCTCAACTTCTTAATAACTCAGCTGCCCTTTTCCTAGCCCTTGTCATGCTATTCTTTGTCAGCTGACTATGATATTATCACACAGGAAACTAGAGGTGTACAAACACTAGAGGCCAAATGAGTTTAGGCATCTTGAGACAGCAGCTATCTTGTTTGAAAATTTCTGCCTATGGGGAAGGGATGTTCAAATGGGTACAGGGAGAACAAATAAAACTTTATTATTGAATAATTTAAAAATATGAAATGAAATCATAATTAGCTTCTACTAAGTGTTCCCACTTTGGCATGGGGTTGGAATAGCTCATTAGAGGTGGAACCTTTTTTATCTGCTGTCACGGTTAATTAACTCTTAAGCACAATTTGCCTAATTCCACATTTTAAAGGCTTTGCCTATGTAATAATGGAAGGATAATATTACTAAAATGTTTATTCATGTATTAACTCCAAGAAAAGTTATGTTGGAAATGGACACACAGAAGAACTCCCCTTTTCTTTGTCTTTTTCTACTGAGAACTCCTCAGATTATGAATTACTTCAGTGTAAAATGCAGAACAGTCTAAACTTGAAACATTATGAACAAACAGGAGGAGAACACTTTGCTATTCAAGAAAATGTCCTCATTTGTACTTCAATCAGATGATGCCATGAAAAAATAATCCCTATGTCTTTTCACTGTGTCTCTTCCATTGCAAGAATCAGGTGATGCCTTGCTCTGAGCCTGCATATGCAGACCCATTTGTCAGCTCTGTTTTTTAGCTCATTTACATAGGACTGTGCTGTTCATCCTGCTCTGCAGACTGAGTTTGAGCAGTCAGCAAAGCTGCCAAATTCCTCTGTAGATTACTGTTCCCTAGCCCAGGATGCTGTGACTCTTTATGTGGCCTGTACTGCTCTGTGATGTCCTGGAGGCTCAGGAGGTGTCAGTGTGCTGTACCTTCCAAGGGCACGGGAACGTCGTACGTCTGCAGCTCCCCACGAGGGCCGTCTGCTTTGTGACAGTGGGTTTGGTTGGATCCAATCACCTCAAATATCAGCTTCTCTGGGGCACCACGGGACACAGAGACATTCACCTCCAAATCCTCCCCCAGCTGCAGAGTGTGGGAAGCTACTGCAGCCTGAATTCCAGACACTGGCTCAATTAAATGAACAGCAATTCTCCCGGAGATCTCGGGCGCCGTCGTGTTCCTGGATGCTCGGATTTCCAGCTGATGTATCCCTGGGCCTATCAGCTCTTGAGAGGCACTGTTGAGTGTCAGGTTATGGGGGACAAGACCTTCCTTTGCACTGGATTCAGTCAGGGTCATGTTATCTGCTAACATACTGTAGGTTACTCCATTGCCTGCAAAAACACAGATGAAAAACTCTCACGGCTTGTGCAATAGGCTTTGTGCAGCATTCCAATGTTTATACAGGAGTCACAAGGACACTGCAGCAATGCAGGCATTTTTAATAAAGTCACTTAAGGTGACTTAATGAAAATCTATCCTGTGTTTTCTGCTGGGAATGTTTTGAGAAGAGAATTCAAACATACACTACCGAATTTTAATATTTTTCAGCACATAGGTGGCTTACAGGAATTTGAAATGAGAAAGAAATGTACACCAGCTCAGAGTGGATTCCTCTTTCTCTAATCAGAGGAGCGTTTCCATGAATTTCTAACTTGAAATACAGAAATATTCTGACTCGCATCGTATGGATTTTTGTGACTAAAGTTATGGTCGTTCTGTCAGCTTTGTCAATAGGAAAAAAGGGTTTATACTTATGGTTAGGTGGTGAAATATCTCTGAGAAAGGACCCCTCCAGGGGAACTGAGAGAACTAAATTGCCGGAATACAACAATTAGAGGGAAATAATTCACTAAAAAGAAGGATTATTTTGCATAATGAAAATCTTGCTTCTATCCCATGGATAGCAATAATATTTATCCTTCCCGTTAAATCATGCAGAGAAATTATCCTCACCTCCACTGAGCTGCACTTGGATCCACAACTCCTCCCCATGGAGCGTACGGCAGTGGGAGCTGTTCCCTGTTTCATAGTGGCTGTAGCACCCAGTAATGCTGAGCTGATCCTCCTTATCTTGAACAGTCACCTGCCTCTGTGCCATCACATGCCACTCACTGGTGGTGCACTCCACAAAAACTGTGAACTCCCCAGGAGAGGAGTAGCTGTATGTGAGGTTGCTCACCAGTCTAGAATAGAAAGAGAATGGCTTGCTTGTTGTGGGAGACTATCCTGGGAAGTTCTTCACCTTACATGATAACACATTCCCCAAATTTCATTCATTCAAATGTCATTCCTACCACCAAGACAAAATCTGACTTTGAAATCCAGCAGAAAAATGTTTGATCTATTAAAGACAGGATTTTTATTCAATTAAAACAAAAGAAAAACTACAGCATGTCCTTGTTATACTTTAATTGTTATCAAAAAACACTATTTAAACTTAAGGAAATAATATTTGCTTGTCGTTTGGCAATTACTGACATGTTTTCAGTAATTCTGAGTCTTAAGATCTGGAATAAATAATCTTGGAAATAGGAAACACTTGTTATAATACAAGAAAGATTGTGGTTGGCAGCTTAATAAAAATTTTTGTATTGATTTCAAAACAGGTTTTTGCAGAATCCAAGTCTCTCGTATGTATGTTCTGTTATTAAAATATTGAGTTTTTAACATCTCATTTATGAGACTTGGCACATTCAATAAAGTGCAAGCAATGAAATGTACAGTTTGTCTGAAGAGAGATGAGGACTTTATCTTACGTTAGAGGGTAGTAAGGATCAATAGTGTGCCCATCTCCAGTGCTAATGGTACAGGAAAGATTCCCAGAGTATGGTGAGAGCAGCCAGTTCAAAGTGACTGTGATATTTTCAAAGACAAAACATGTGTCTGTCATAACCAGCTGCAGACCTGCAAAGCAGAATGACAATTCAGTGCCAGTGTTTGTCTACTTTTCTTACAAAATTCAATTAATTTGCAGACATTGAGATCCAGCCTGCTCCAAACCACGGCTGGTACTGCTGCTCATTTGTCTGCATTAGTGATGTGACAGGGAGCTGATTCTTTTCCATGACTACTAATCAAAATTTTTGTTGGAACATAATTTCTTCTAAATGTGTCTTCTGTGTCTGAATTTCTGGGCTTTGTATTCTGCCCAGAACCTTCAGTTAGGAGAGAGAATCTACATTTTTGTGCCTATTTTCAGTGATCACCGCTATGCCAGTTTCTTCCCAAGGATGGAACAGTGATTTTTAAGATAAATATCAATTGTCTCAGTGTTACAGCAAAGAACAGGACAGGCTTCTAGGGTGCAGCCAGTCCCCTCCCTCTTACCTTCCTTGCAGTGGTATTGAATAGACAAATAGCTTCCCAAAGCTGGACAAGGATCTCCAAAGAAAATGCCATCTGCTGCCACCTGGCAGGCCTGCAGACCATGACACTGGCCTGAAAAGGGAGCATTTCAGATCAGCAAGTGGATTTTGCCTTTACTGTCACAACAGCTCAGATGAAAGATGATTGAGAAACAAAAACAACAGGAGGAGCAGTGTCATGTCTCTGATTTCTAGACAAATTTCCACATCACTTTGACTTAAATATGCTGCTTATCGCATGGCATTTCTTAGCACCATTTCATTTTATTGGAACAAAGCTGANAAACCCCACAAACTTATGTGTTTTGTTTAATTTTGACTGGAAGCCGTAAGAATCACCCTGGGGTCAGGCCACAGTCACTGTTTAGTCTCCAAGCCCTTGGCTCCAGCAGGGTGGGTGCCTGACACGTGGCAGGCAGCAGCAGGTCCCTCCTGCCCTCATGTCCCCGTGGGTGTCAGCCTTTTCACCCCTCCTGGTTTGCAGATAGGTTTGTCTGGATGTGTTGCCTTCCATCTCTGTCAAACCTTGTGTATCCCACTGAATTTGTCAAGGAATCAGTGTGCTCACATGTTTTCCTCCTACAGCGAGGAACCAGGCACACCCTTGTCCTTTATTTGCTCCTCCTCTGAATCTTTGCTCCTCACAAAACCCCTCCTTTCCATCCAGCCTCCTGTAGCAACCTCCTCCCTGCCAGAAGTTCTCTGTGATTCCCTTCATTTTAGGAATAATCCACTTTCCCATTTGCTAACTCTACTGGAATACAAGAAAAAGTATTTAAGGGACAAGGAACTTCGGTACACACTCTGTGTTTCTGACAAGCAATGCTGTAAGATACCACCTGCTACTTCATCCTTGACACTGATCCAGCTGCAGTCTTCATCTCTTTCCAGCTGGAGAGGAGTCTCTGACACACAATAGTGAGGGGTCTTCCGCCCATAGAAGCTCTCTTCAATTTGAATAACTTCTCCTGATCCACACTGTACAGTGGCATTGTAATTATCACAAGCAATGCTCTGGCCAGATTCTAATAGGAGAAAAAAACCCAAATATTAACTCTTTGAATTTCTGAAAAAAAGCTGCTGCAATTCTACTGCATGTCTATTTTGTTTCATTTGTCTTTCTTCCCTGTTCTCCTTTTAAGCAAAACAAATAAGAAAATTTAAGGAAATAAAAGAATTAAATATTTGTATTTTTTAAAAGTCAAAATTAATAGATTTATGATTTTACTGCCTTAAAACATTGAGGACATTTCAATAAGCAAAAATATTTTAATTATAAAAATAGATAGTATTTTTCTGGAAAACTCTTGGCATTTGTTTGACCTGAAATACTGAAAGGTTTAAAGTTACTCCTTACTTCCAAAAGAGATGTATGGATTGCATAATAGTCAGGTAATTGCTTTGGAGAATAGTTTGCATATTAAGTATGGGAGCTGATCCCATTTCTGTTACAGAGACTCCTTTGTTCCTGTGTGATATTTGACTGACTTCATTCAGCAGGACTGCTCAGATGGGTAAGGTCATAGCTCTAAATGCATACACCTCATTCTTTGATTAATCTGGGACAGTTAATTATCTTTCAGAATTCTTTGTATCACGTAGTAATCAGGATACTTAATAACCTGAAGAAGAGAATGTGGGTAACTGCTCTCATATTGGAGTGTTGCAAAAGGATGTTTTTGTTTCAGCTGTCCCAGGTTTAAATACACTGTCCTCCCGTTGTTGTTTGGATCATTCCCCTCAGGTCCCTTGATTAACAGTGCCAATGTGTGCACACTGCAATAATTGTGTGCTATTGTTATTTAAAGGCTAAAGCTAAGCCTGGCTGTAACTATAGCAACATGATCAGTTTGCAGATTAGAGCTCTCTAAATAAGCTTGAAAAATATCTTGCTGGTAAATTCTAGTGTGGACTATTATCTCATGCCTTGTTCTTTGTAGGAAGATTTCTCACATTTGCTGTCTCAGCAACTTTGACATGGAAAGATGTACAAAACTTGGTCTGTGTTTCTAGGTACAAACCCTGGCTCGATACATTTATGTTTACTATAATAAACTTCTAGCCTACAGAGCACCAAATGGTAGAATTGCCTTGATCTGGTCTTGGTTTCCTGGGTAGTGGAATGATGAATGTAGTGTAGGATATTGTTGCTCTTTGAATTAATGGGCTCTCAGTCAGATCCTATGGTAACAGATGATAGTTTCATTACAAACAGACAGTTGTCTACTGTGGTTGGAATGCAAAAATAATTTTAGTCTCTTTTTGCAAGGAAAATAAGCTTAAGAAATTGTGCTGTCTGCCAGTTTCCTCTCCCCCAGTAATTTTTAATGTTAGTCATCTTCAGCTAAATTTGATGTATAGATATAAACCTCCAACACCCTAAAATTTCATGAAGTGCAATATCTAGGGAGAAGAGAAAGAGCTACATCGATGTCTCTGTGAGGAGTAGGAATTATAACCCTATGTTTACCTATTTTGGGACATGGAATTCAAGTGGCCAGCACATACATCTGGAGCTCTGGAGCTGCATGGGAGGGAACTGAGACAATGAAAAGTATTTGCAGAGGTGAGACATGCTGGGGATATGGGAGTGAACTGGGAGTGCTGAGGAGGAGGGTAGGGAGGGGATGTGGAGCACAAAATCAGGATAGGGAGCAAAACTTTATTAGTTTTGCTTATTGCAGAACGACTTGTTATTTATGTCAGTATTAAACTGCTGGACCGGGCAGTAGCAGTTCTAGGGCTTGTGGAAACCTGTACTTGCATACTTGATGGGAAGCCTTTTTATATTAGTGAACCCACAGCCAGACTGTCCTTCTGGCCCTTGTAACCCCAGTTCTAGCTGCAGTTTAAAGTACTCTTGTGCAAAGTGTGAGGAGCATAAATTCCCCTCATATCTATATGTTGAAAGCATTCGTTTCCAGAACTGTTTGTTCCAAGTCACAGTTTAAGGGACACTATGTCTGTGGATTTTCTGTCTGAGCACAGGAAGTACAGGTTCTTGTCTGCTTCCTTAACCTGGGGAAAACCTTGAACTTCACCTAATGGAGGGGTCTGAGAAGAAACAAGAAAAACTTGCTCTCACTTTTGCTCACTTCAGGCTGCAAGGAGCAGTGCCTCTGGAAGCCTGATTGTATTTTTGCTGCATTACAAAAGGAAATTTTTCTGCCACACATTAATGAGTGTTTTTACAGGGCAGCCACACACGTCCCACCTAGCTCAGGTGCTGTGGTTTTGTGGGAGTTAATTCTTGCAGCCATGTTTTAACCTACCCAGCTTATGCCCACTGAAGATGTGGACAGCTACACTTTAGATTCGCTCTCAGATCCATTTCTATTTTACCAACCCTCTGCTGGAACCCTGGACCTTAATGTCTGGTTGCTGAGCACCTGCATCTCCCAGTGATTTGTGGGCTCTTCCTTCTTTGGATCAGGTCTTACATCAGCGCACTGGAAAAAGAGCACCTGCTGGGGTTAGATGGCTTTTTGCTTGTTCACATTTAATAAGATTCATTAAGTTACTTTCCAACTACTTTGAAAGCAACAAGACAGTTTATGCCCCATTTTGATCACAGCACACTCACTTCACTGTTCCAGCTCTTGTGTATCTTACCAAACTCGCAAATGAAGTGAAATTCCTGGCTGCAATTTTCAGTCACACCCCACTGATACTTGGCATTCTTCAGGATGTACCCACACATGGATGAGAAGAGAGATGGCTGATCCTTGTACCAGTTACTGTAGCTTATATTTGAAGTGTCCAGCCAAGTTATTGACCCTGTGAACAAAGAAGTTGTGTCTTAAATGTTTATTTTTCACAGTAATACAGTTAGAGCCTGCAGAGCAAGTCTGTAGCCCTGCTCCTGCTGAAGCAGAGGTGGTTTAGTCTGGGTAAGGATATTCAATTACATTTTATATTGAACCTGATGCAATCATGAAAAGAGACACTGCCACTTCCACCTGTGCTCCCAGCCTCAAGATTTCACCATTTCCCTTGCATCAGACCTTGCAGCACTTCCCAGTGAGATGAATTGGCTTCCACTGGAGACTTAGCACATTTGTTTCACTGGGTCAGCAAGATGGTCTCATTCACCATGTGTTCACACAACCACAAGATCCAAAGGAAAAGGTGATAACATGCAACAAGGAAGTGAAGCAGGCAATTAAACATCTTAATATAAATCTGAAGATACAGCAACAAAAGACAGAGGCTTTTCAGCAGGTATCTACAAAGACACTGCATTTTTACCATGTTAAGAAAGCATCATGAGTTGATACAATTTTAAAGACATGATTTTAAAACCACCTACCATCTGTAGTTTCATTCAGCAAGGAGTTTGAGATCAGTCCTATCCACCATTCCTGATCCTCAGCAATATGTTTTTGCAAGAACTCTTGAGTGTCCTCATTTTGTATAAAGACAAGGTGCCCTCCTCCTCTCTCACACCAGCTCTGGGCACTTGTGAAGGTTTGCTGGAGTCTAACAAATTCATAACATGAATGGTTGAAAGCTTGCTGGTACTTTGCACAAGGTATTGCTTCATCAGTTGCTCCCTCCACGGCCAAGAACACAGCAAGAGAAATCAGAACTGTGACCCCCAGCCCCATTCTCAGCTCAGTGCTGTGTGTCGCACTCGTCTTGCTTGCCAGGGCACCACTCTTTTTGCTGCCTTCTTCAAGAGCTTGAGATGTCATCCTTGCCATGCCATCAGCATTTCACCTTCCTCTTTGCTGCTTGCCACAGCAGCAGCAATAGAGCATGGAACAGAGCAGAACTTCTAATATATAATCGTGATTGCATCTGGGGGTGTTGCGCTGTTGCTAAGCCCCTGCACTGACCCCTGTCAGCTCTATTGTACAAATGTCACATCCCATGTGAGATCAGTTTGAGAAGAAGACATTAAATCATTGCTTTCCTCATGAGCAGAGAAGATAAAGTTGATACATGCTGCTGTTGAACATGTGGAAAAGTGAGATAAAGCTCCTACATCAATGGCTTCATTGTGTGAACATTGAAGTTGGGAGGTCTTTACAACAGCAAAGAGATACAATAGTGAGAATAAGAAAAATGAGAAACCCAAGGAGGTATGAGATGGGAAAACACACTGCTTCTCTAGATATATTTAATTGGTCTGGATCGCTTTATTTGTAACAATTATTGTTTGAGGTGCTTCTTTTAGATGTTAATGTAATGTCTATAACTATTGCATCATACCCATCCTGCCCTCCTGTTTACGCATGTGAAGATTCATCTCAGCTGTTCCAAGTAAGTTTAATTTTGAACAGTTGTTTCTGCTTAGAATTCCACACACCAAGTGAAATGCTCCCATCATCCCTTAAAAGATAAGCTGCTCAACAATTTGGAGCTACAGTATTTATACCTGCTGGGAGGCAGAAGAGAAGGCCATAACTTAAACCAATGATTTAGGAAAGATGGAAATATTGCCTTAATCATCAGAACTACTTGAGAGCCCTATTTGCACATTCCAAAGGCTGCTGATGGACTTTGGGAAGCAAGCCCAGCAACATTTAGGAGTTGAAATCTCTTAATGCATCTCAACTTCCTTATAAAAGATATCCATCAGGTTTACAAAGCCACCATCTTAGTAGAATCACGTACAAATAAGGATTTTGGCTATTGTGATCCTCCTGTCCTTGGCATTAACTCCATTGAGTTTGATGCCATTATTATTAATTTATACCACCATCACCTGAAACTGAAAGAACATGCACTTATGTTTAGACATGGGTCAGTGAGCCAGTTACCACAGCCCAGAGGGATCAGTGGTGTTTGATGGATGCCTGCACTGCAGAAATGCCTCCTGCACTGCACTGCTGGGCTGAAGGCAGTGCCCATCCCTGCAGTGTCCTAAGCTCCTAAGCTTTCTGCCAAAGTCAAGTCATGCGCTGCATCCAGTCAACATCTAAGAGTGAACTTCAATCCCAAGACCTTTCTGGACCTCCAGTTTATGGCTGTCTTGCTCAGCTGGAAAAAGCAGGACTGTTATCAGCGTTTTTAAGATAAAGTTAATTGGAAAGTGTTTAATGGGTAGGGAAATTGTGGGGGATGGGAGGAAAGGAGAACAAAATACCTGTGCTGGATGTTTTCCTTCTTGATTTACAGGTGTGGTGACACCTGTAAATCAAGAGTTCAGCCATGGAACCCTTGGAGCAGATCCCACATGAATTTCTGACTTATTTCTGATTAATAGGGAGAGCTCATGGAGCAGCTAAGATGTGAATATTCAGACTGGATTTCCCAGCTCTGGAGAAGGCCAATCCGTATTCTAATTAGCTAATCGGCCCAGACACCCATCCCCTTCCCAGATGAGACTGTGTAATTATGATTATCAGCTGCTTCTGTTGGGGCTGTCTGCAAATTAGGAGTTCTTTTTAGGACCCATACCAAACTTCACAGGCTTCATTTTGGGAACACCCAATCCAACTTTTATATTCAAGCAGTTGCAGCAGTCAGAGCTGAGGGCAGCTGCTCTTTAGTTAGTTGGCCCGCTGTATGTTTGCATGATGCTTTCTCCAGACTCCCTGCTTCTTCTTGGGCCCTGCTGACTTGCCAGGCTTCACAGCAGCTGGCATCCAGCCCTCCCACTTTGTCCTTCTAGATACGAGAAACACAGCCTGTTTCTGAAAGCACAGGCATGATGAAAGAGACTGTACTCAAATGTACCGGCTTGGTGATAGAGACATTTCCAATAGGAGCTCACTTTTCTGATGAATGTGTTCTGTAGCATTGCCCAGCTCATTCTGTGCTACTGGAAATCTGACTACCTGAACATACTAAAAATGCCAGTGCTGAGGGTGCCACAGGCTCTCCCCTGTGAATCTGCTCCAAAGGCATTGAAATTACTGGAAGTCTTGTCTCTGGCTTTGACGGATTTTGAAATAGGCCCTAAAAAGAACAAATAATGTTTGGAAATGTCTACAAATAAAGCCAAGCTCTCCAAGTGAGTCTACTGTTGGCAATTTCTATAGCAATGTGCATTTTTTTCCTAATCTACGGTTGCTATAAGTTACTCTTCAGCTGCCTGCAGCAGATGGAGAGTGGAAGAAAGACAATTTCCCTCTTTGGCAGTTTGTTGACTTTGTATACTTTAGTGCCAGGAAAGCATTCTGTCAGTCTATTCTATTTACCACAAGAATGAGAAAAGAATTTACGTGAAAAGAAAATACTGCTTTTAAAGCTTCAAAATTAGCAGCTAGGGTCTTCAGGAAGAGAGAAACTCCTGAAAACCCTTTTCACTCATGAGTGAGAACTCACTTGATGTCAAGTAAACAGTGCTCCTTGAACTTACCTTCTTGTGGGAAACATGTCTTTTGCACTCCTCCTCAACAAAAAGACATTTTTTTAAAATAGCTTTCTTATGCCAGAAGTCATTGACTTTGGAGTGGTCCTGATGTGTACCCCAGTGCAGATCACAGACCACAGCTGCATCATGACAGCCTGAGAAAGTCCTGTGATTCAAACTGCAGCACTGCAGAACAGCTTGACAATCCATAATAGAGACCAGAAAGTGCTAGATTTGAAGAATAAGGGAAGTGAAGAGCTGCCAAAGAGAAGGAATAAATCACACCCCTGTTCATTTTGGCTGTTGTTCATTTGCCTTGAGGAAGAGCAAGTAAATTTACACTCTATAGAATGATATTACCATCTTTACATTCCTGAATATTACTGAATGTAATATACAGATTTTATCAGGAATATGAATATCTCTGTGTTCTATTAATTGAATAAACATAAAAATGGAAAACTGATTTCTATTACTTTGGCTTTGAGGTAGAAAAAAGATTATTTTCAGGTATGATGAACTTGGGACAAGGATATGAATAGTCCATTTTACTGTGTCATGTGAACTTCTCTAGTGTGAAGAACATTGTTACCCTGATAGGTAGGAAGTACTGAGTCCTGAGCAGACTCTACACCTCCACCTAAACATTCCATCTCTTCAGCTGGCTTTCAAAATGCCCATTTGCCAATTAGTTTAAGAAGGTGGATCACCCCCACTTCCTTCCTTGCTTCTCTCCTGTGCTGCTTATCCTGATGGTGAGACCCAGTTATTGCTGACTGAAAAGGGTTTGGTCTTGTTGTTGCTTCTACTGTCTAATTTTCTATGAGGCAACACACTGAACTTACCAGTGATCCCTGCCAAGTTGCAATTTTGATGTTATCTTGTTTATAAAAGCAGGGAAAACAATTCTTATCTGTACAGGGTGCAATAATTAAATTAGACCATCATTCCTGGCATGATGGGGTCAGGATAAATATAAGTAGGATTACGTTCAGGAGCTGTTGGTTTGAACATAATTTCTGTTTATAGGATGTGTATGGTTACCTAGATAAGTCACCTGGATAAGTCCCTGAGGATTTTCTCATAGGAATTGTCCCCTTGTAAATGTCTGGCATTGCCTTTAGGCTCATAGCTGGCCTGTCCTCACTGCCACAGCTGATGCCTCAATCCCTGCCTCTTTCCCAGCTATTTCCCCCGTGTTATTGCCTTTCAGAGCAGAGCTTTGACTGTTAGGAAGAAGGGAATGAGTGGGCACCATAAGAACATTTATTGGGCTGGGTTTATTGATGGCCAAATTGAGCCCCAAGTTCACACAGAAAGGAGCAGAACTATCTCAAGAACCTGATGACGCCTCATATGCCCTTGTGATCATGTTTGACTAAGTGGCACAATTTACATCTGCCATTGCCTTAATATCTTAATTAGAGAACTATTCAAAGCATTAAAGGTACCCTCTTTGGGTAAAACATTAACTGATAAATATAAATAGAACTTTGCCCAGCACACACAAAGGTAAAATAAATTGCTTGGACCTGAATTTACAGCCATCATTTACAGCCACTGTCTCTGCAGTCTCTCTAGATTTCCATACGTGTAAAACTTGCCAGACTTCTAAGTATCTCAGTTTCCACCTCTTATTTGTTTTATTTGATTTGGTTACACATTTTTCTTCTGCTTATTATGAGCTATTTCAGAGCTTACAGGGCACGGAAACAGAGAGGAAAAAAGCTCTGTTACGAGTTTGTTTTCATTGATAATGTCTCTTATGAGTAGGTAAGAGACAAAAGAGATCAGCTTCACAATAATGAGAGGAGTGGAGGCCCAGCAGCCTCTCTGTTCAGGAACAGTTTTTGTGTTAAGCCCTCTACACTCAGTTGCCATTTCCTAAAACCAGAAAGCAGTCCTTTTGAGTTTTTCTTTATGTTCCCCCAAAGATGTACAGTAGGCTACCAGGTAGAATAGAGAGCAGCAACATTAACTTCTATCACTGTACCCATTTGTGACCCCATTTTACACCTTCTGTCTTGGAAGTGAATGCCAACCTTCACGTTGTCATTCTGCCCACTTGAAAGCACATGACTGAACTGTATAATTTACATATTAAAACATGTAAAAAGGGGTGTTGAAAGGTGCAGATAAGGTTATAGAAGTCTTAGAGCGAGGAAGTTTATGTGGGTACTGTGGTTGTTTATTTGTTTTAATGTCTAGTGTTAAATTTCAATCACTGGGCAGCCTCAGTCTGATGGATACCAGAATGGCTGGGCCGGCAGTTCCATGCCTCAGCACTTGAATAGTTTTAATATTAAGTTACATTATGCATTTATTTTAATGAACAATTCAATTTGTCTCATGATAGGTTTTAAAACTATGTAAAAAAGAAAGCAATACATATGTTTCTAGTAGAAATTGTGAAATCTCTTAAAAAACTCCCCTCCCAAAAATTAAAATCTTATCAAGGAAATTAAAATCTCACGAAACCAGTTATTTTTGTCCAAGTAATGAGGATAACAGTATATGATCAAAACAGTTTTGGCCCAAATAATATCTGGTCAGAATAATATAGGGAAACTATTGTTATTTCAGTTTGAACAAACTACATTAGTAATTTGTGTTTGCAATTATATCTGGACAGTCCAAGAGACATGTTTCTAAATAGCCTGGTGGCAGTTTTGCCAAATGTGATCATGCCAATAAAAGAGTATTTAAAATAGATAAGAACTTGTGTTTCTAGAAAGTGGGATAACAATCAGTGTGATTTCAGCAAGAACAATCCTAAGTTCATATCAATTTTATTGCTGGAGTTTTATTTGGCAGTGACATAACTGTTGATAGCTGAAAGTTCTTAGCACAGCTTAAAGTCATATATATATGGTCAATTTGATATTTGTTAATGGGCTTTAATTAGAACTCAATTTCTATAAGCAAAAGATTGAGATTAAAAGAAGTACAATAAAGATAAGGAATTATATTGGTCTCTCTGTGATTTATAAGGTAATAATTTGCTTCTTGCTAAGTGAACCAAAAGTGCAAAGGTAGGCACACAGCAATGGCATTAGTGTTGTACTAGAAATGCAGTTAACAAGCTCTGCTGCCTTGGAAGGCTTTGTTTGATTAAGCACAGAGATCACACCCAAAATGTCACCCCCAGCCTCCAAAAATGTCTTTATGGCCCTTTTAAAATCTGGGAAAGAAGCTCAGGGCATGCAGAGACTGGAGGGAAGTGGAAGTGAGAGAGGGCCCAAGAGGAAACAGCTTATGGCCTTCACCACAGTTGTTTAGAGCAGAAACAAATTTAGTGAAGCAAATCTGCATGTGGTGGGGAGCTGGTGACTTCAAAATATTGTCATGAGGGGTGAATAGAGGAAACTGTGGAGAGAAATGTGAGATTTGCTTGGGGAAGGCTTATATTTGAAGGGTTTTGCAACAAGAGGAAACATTGTGAAATAATAAAATTAGAAAAATCACCTAATCCACATCCTCTACTGCTGATAATTACACATTATAATTGTAAATCAATGGTTTTATATTTTGCCATTTCAATGTAAAAAGGGGGGAAGTCACACAGTTGGCAAGAAAATTAATCTTCACACACTGTACTAAACTGCTTTTTTGTCATTACTGTGCTGAAAACAACAAAAAAAGTGTTTTGCTGGTAAATGAAGTGTTTTTTACTGACAAGCAGGAGAAACTAATTTCATAAAGCTTCTTTATTTAAGTTGTACAACATATGAGACAAAACTTTCAGCCACAGACACCTAAAATTAGCTACCAAACACATTTAGGTTGATTTCAGAAGCTGTTGGATATCTGCAGCTCCTTGTTCTTCCATTCAAACAGCTTTTAACAAGGTTTCCAATTATCTCATCCTGGCTGAACCTTAGCCTTCATGAACACTTGGGGTGGAGGAGGCAAAAGAAGTTTGAATTAATATTTTTATTGCTTGCTTGCTCTATGGAAATCTTAATATCATTGCAGATTAGACAACTCACAGGTCAGATATTTAAACTGAAGCATTAAGAGTTGCACACATAAGTGGATGAGGATACACTGAAACAAAATATTAAAGCAAAACAGAACATTGAGGAGGGAGAAAAAGTCCCCATGGTTTAGTGAGAGTAGAGTTGGGCAGCTTTGGGTTTTTGCCAGGTCCTTTTCAGTCCCTAAATTGCTGAAGAATCCTTTACTTGGCTTTGTGTATAAAGTGAATCAACATTTCAATGCCCACTTTCACATATAGGCAAGTACACACACACATATATACAGTGGATATTCATGTCTCTGTGTGTGTATCTCCACATAAATGTGGATTTTGATCCCCTTCATCTCCTACAGCCTTCTGGTTCAATCCTGCTGTTTATTAGTATTACTAATTCAGAGAAAGACCTCATATTTTCTCTTCTAATCTGGCTTTTTATTTTGTTATCATTTGCTTCTGTCAGTGCTTTCCAAAAAGAGACCAAGGCACGCTGTCCTGATGATCTCCTGGGGTGAAGATCAACTATCAAACAGACAGGAGGTTTGGAGAAGGGAAATAATGTATAATAAATGTGTCAGAAGAGTTTATAGTACAAATCATGTTTTGAATAAAATAACTGTTATAGTTCTAAGATTATAGTTCTAAGAGATCAGTCAGTCTTAAGAATTGATGTTAAACATTTTGGGAACAATGGTGATTCAGCTGAAAAAAATCGGATTTTAGGGTAACCCCATATGAAATTGCATAATATATAATTGTGCAAAGATTTTCTTTATCCTTCATGGTCAATAGAGCCTAAGATTTACTTTGCAATCACATGCTTTATGTTGAAATAATTCTTTTTCCAGAAAGAATTGAACTTAGTTAAGTACCTTAACCTCAGTTAAGTATCTAGAAACAAAAGCATGAAGTTAAAAATCTGCCTTAGTTTTAATGAATCCTCCACACATTCATAGGTGGATTTGGGTCACATATGGGAGAATATGGTAGAGTGAAAAGATGTTTAGTTCAAAGATGTACCACTCAGTTGGCTCTGAAACAGCTTCTACATAAAGAAATACATCCTATGACTATTCAGTGGTGATAATTTGTTAATTTCCAGAACAGCCCAGTTTAAAATCACAGAATGGAAAGAAAAGAATGATCCCCTGTTCTGTAGTGCTTCAAAAAGTGCCAATTCCAGAAAAGTGAGCAGAGATTTCTTTGCCTACCAGCCAAACCAGACAAGCATCCCTGGCAGAGTCTAACATTTACCTGGAGAGCTGCAGGTGATGTTTCAGGCACTCCAGCTATCCCCTGGCTGTGCCTGCCTGCCCCTGCCAGGTTCATAAGGAGCAAACAGCAGAGCTAACACATTTCTTCCTTCCCCTTCGAGAACAGCGAAGGAGTTAATTCTAATAATGTGCAAGAATTAGAGTGTATGTGCTAGGGATTAAAGATCAGCTATTATAAACAGTCAATCTATAAGCCACCGGCCACCAGGTCGAGCTGCACTTTGACCTTATCTTTATATGTGACGGGAAAGAGCCGTTCTCAGCCCAGAGCGGGGGGGACAACGGCGCCTGCAGGAGCGGCTGGGCAGAGCGCAGGCACCGGGCATTTACCTCATCAGAGATGGATACGCTATATGGCAGGAACAAGGAAGAGCACCCAGAGCCCATAAAAGCTGAGGTGCAAGGTAAGTGAAAGAAAAATCTGTTGCAAAACGAGCCGCTATCTTGGTGTTTTCCAATCCCTAAAAAACTGCCACTCTTCTTCGCCCGAGGCAGCGCTGGAAAGGGAAACCGAGGGAGAGGCGCAAGGGAATTTTGTTTAAAGGACTGATCTCAGACAATATTTGTGACGCTACCGGGGTACCGTGAGCTTTTCTGTGTACTTTTCGGAAGTGTTCTGTTTGAACAGGACTCACTGAAGTTGGTGGTGAGGGAAAGACCGGGATTTGAGCTCGGACACCCCCTCCCCCATGGCTCTGCTCGCACTTTCGGTTTCTCCTCCCTGTGACCCTTCCCTGCCCGGCGCCTTCCCGGGGAGGGTCCCTAAAATCGGGGCTCTTCAGCACTGGCACTGCTAAATACCGAAGCACCAGTTCAGGATGCCGCAGGGTAGCGTTAAGAAGAGGGTTTAGAAGATAATCCAGGAGAAAGTGCGGAGTATCCTTCGGGGAGACAGTTTAAAGTGGCTCTCTGGGCATGACACATGACCAAGCTGTTATTTTTCCCCATTCCTTTTACTTTACAGAAGACTTTTTGTTTTGTTTTGGGGCGTTTTTTTGTTACAGATACAGGAGAGATTTGTTGCTGGGAACCCCTACTTAGTAAATCTTGGCTGTGTTGTTTGTGATATATAGCCCAAGAAATGGTAACAATCTGCCATTCCCGAGTACAAAACTTGAAGAGATGGCAATTAAAACTTGCAGGGCTTTGTTGTTGTTCAGTTTGGTGGCTGAACTGGACAAGATTTTGTGTCAAGTCAGACGAAGTGCTTTGTTTTAATGTCTTTGAATTATTTTATGCTTTTATGGGTTTATGCCTTTCAATTTTTTCTCAAGATAACAACTTGTTATCAGAACATTTGAAACTATTTGCAAACATGCAATTTATTAGACCTGATCTGTATTATGCAATAGTTTATTTGAACTAAGACTGCGTATTTCAGAAGGTAAGATTATACATACAAAACATTCCTTCATTGCTGAAGTAAATAAGAGAGGGAACCATGTTCTTTTAAAATATTTTGGTAGTCCTGACCTCTGCCAGTATTTTGGCTCCTTGCTACTCAATATATACACTGTCAATATCTATGACACTTCTAACATCAGCTGCAATTATCCCATGCTCTCCTATAGCCATGTGATTTTCTGAGATTCTGTTGTTACCCTAGTTAATAAATGTCCAATTATTTGGGGATTTCACTGTGTCACTAATGTGTCCTCATACATTGCAGAAAAGAATAAGGTCCACATTTTTAAAGCTTTATAAGCACTTCTGGATGCTGATTTGGTACTCAGCGTGATCTATAGAAATTTTTAATTCCCACTAAGGTGAATTATCTGGAAACCTCACTAGATGACCCTTTGCTCCTTGTTTTTCATACTGAAATTATCTTAGAAATTTTGTGGAATTGCACCAGAAATTTCAGAAACCGAATTAAGTCCAACTGCTTTAAAATTACCTTTCCCCCTTTCTTCTCTTTCCCAGCAAAATGATCATATATAAAAATATACTATAGTTATTGCTTTGGAGCGTCTTGTGTTAGAAAGGGAAGCAAAGTTTCATCTTCCAGGCTTTTCTAGAAAATAACAACAACAGCAACAATAATAATGATTATGATTATGATGAAGGCTCATCCACTGTGTCAATAATTTTTTATGTACCTCATGTATTGCAGAACTGTAGCCCTAATGGATTTATGCCCTAATGATGGTGTCCCATCTGTGGAATTCCTCAGAGCCGGGTTGAATGGGATTTTGAGCAACCTGGTCTAGTGGATGTGCCCATGGCAGGGGTTGGAATGAGTTAATTTTAAGGTCCATAGGAGGACATTTCTAGCTGTTGTAAAGGGGTTTTAACAAAAAAGTGTGTCAACATAATCAGTGTGAGGTCACTAACTCAATGATAAGGAGAAATATGAGTTCTGAAGAGCTTTTTATGCAAAGGCAATACCCAGTGCAGGAACTGGGTGGAGAAGCTGTATGTGATCCTAAATGGTCCCTCAGGAGTCACATGCATGAAGAAGCAAATCAGGCTTTTTATTTAATATGTGATATGCCTTTGCTATCTATTTAAACCTAATGACATTCTTTAATTTTTATTATTGTGTGAGTCAAGTAAGAGGTCATGAATTTCTTGCAGGGATTTGATGAGGAACATTTATGATTCAAATCTCAACAGCACCTATACATTTTCAGTACAATATTCCTATACTTTATTTGAGTACAAAACAAAAAATTTTGACTACTGTCACAAAAGCACTTCCCAAATGACACTATATTATGCTGTGTAATCTAATTAATGAAATTTTTAGTGAATTGATTTAGCCTGAAGTCTAAGCTGATGTGCTGAAAGCCAGTGCAAGTCATATAACCTATAAAATATGTTTATTTCTGATAAGCTCTAGCTTTCTCTGGCGCAAGTAGAAGGGTTTAAATATATCACTGTAAAATATATCTCACTGCAGGAAGGAAAGGTCCAATTTTATTTACTTCCTGATAATTAACAAATTATGTTCCAGCAATCTCAATATCTTATAATAATCTCTGATAGCAATAGTCATACAGAATGTCACTAGTGCCACATTTTTGAGGAGGGGAAATTTTAGTTAACCCAAACTCCAATATAATTATACTGCAAATCTCAGCATACCTACAGTCTGTCTGACTACATGAAGCCTCTGCCTTTAGGAAAACTGTCCTGGAACATTCTCCTTGCCTACATGAATGGATACTGGTAACTCTGTTCTGTTTACAGGGCAGTTGCCCGGTTGGTTGCAGGGGATACTGCTCCGGAATGGCCCGGGGATGCACACCATAGGGGACACCAAGTACAACCACTGGTTTGATGGCCTGGCTCTGCTGCACAGCTTTACATTTAAAAATGGTAAGTTGGTGCACACTGGATTGAAAGGAACTCAACAACCCACGTTTTGGTGCCTTGCTAATTCTGTTCTGAGTTGGATTGGAGTGTTGTGGGTTTTGTCTGCAGCGTGGTGTGTGAGGGGGGAACTGCTCTGCACACACCCCCTCACACCAGACCCTTCCCAGCACAGCTGGAGCATCTGTGCAGGGCTGTTTGCAGGGAGATGTTGCATTGTCCTTCTTTCTGCTGTGCCCAAGTTCAGTGTTGTTGTCACCCAAGGACAGCCCAAACCCAGCTCTGGGTCATTGCAGGGCAGCCTTTGCCTTCCATCCAGGGTAAGATAACCTCTGTTGTTTGGAAAGGAACAGCCACAACTAGTGCCCAGAGGTGTTCTGCTGTGTTTGAACAGGCCAGTTCCAGGAGGACCAGCATTCCCCTTTTGGGATTGGGTTGCAGCTATAACAGCTGCCAGGAGAGAAACTGGGCCACTGTGTCACTTCACATGTCAAACCTCAGTATATTTGACACTCTTAAACTCCCTCCTCCTGCTTGTCATCCTTATGGAGGAAATACAGGCAATTAACTATCTTAATTCAATTATTTTTTTTCAGTTAAAGCATTTTTCACCCATCCAGCTGTTACAGTGTGAGACAGGATGGCTTACACCTGGATTCTTATGGCAAAAATATGTACCTATTGAAAAAATGGGATTTACTCCTGTTATCCTCTGATCCTAGTGTTTACCTCTTTAGTTCCCATTTCTGTGATTGGAAGCACTTAATGCCACTGCAGGATTGCTAGCCTGTCCAGCTCTACAAAAGAAAATAACCTATAAAGAAATAATCAGTGTTTTTCAAATTGCCAATATATCTTATTCACCTAAAGCAAATAGAGCTCAGTTAGTTGAAGTATAGTGATTCATTAGACTGTTCATTCCTTCAAGCAATCTGTTACTCCCATAACTAAATTCTGCCGATACAGGAGATTTTTCCATATTTTTCCAGCACCCATAAATGGATTGTATGATCATTTTTGCACCCATTGCTTTATTTTCTGGAGCAGTTTATCCAAATCCCTCCTTTCCCCTCAGAAGTTCCCCAATATTAGTACTGGGAGTCAGGGAATCTTGACAATTTGTTACCAGTCTCAGCAGCCATAAAGCCTTTAAAACAGGGAGCTGGGGACATTGTTGGTTTCATTCCACTGTTGGCTAAAGGACAGCTGCTTGAGAAAATCTGGCTCCACCTATGCTAAGTTTTTGAAGGACTAAGTATAAAATGTGATTGAAACCTGTTTGTTCTTCCTCAGGGGAAGTTTACTACAGAAGTAAATACCTCCGAAGCGACACGTACAACTGCAACGTAGAAGCAAACAGAATTGTGGTGTCTGAGTTTGGGACTATGGCTTATCCAGATCCATGCAAAAACATATTTGCCAAGTAAGCAACGCTTTTTCCAGCAAGATTCTTCTATCTACCTCTCTCTTCAGAGAGAACTGTCTTTCAGTTCACCCTTGACACATATGTACAAATACAACAATTGATTTGTAAATTTACAATTGCTAAATACTGAAAAGGCCAAGAGATATGTACTGCCTATGGGTTAGTCTAAGGGAAAATTTAAATTCATTTTATCAGCAATATTTGCTGCTTTATTCAGTAACACAAGTAGATTACATAAAAAACAAACATTTTCTTTCTCCAGTGTTAGTGAAACATTTTGATACTCTGTAAGGGAAGAAGCAACAAGAAAGAAAAAGATTTAGAGATGGGGAAGTTGTTAATACAAAGTTTATTCAACAAAAAAAGAGAGTAGCATCAATAACCACAAAAAAAATCAGAAAAACTTTTGGATTAAAGACTGTTTAACAAAAAGGTGAGATGTATGTCATCACGTTATCCTTGGTCTTGTAAAATTGGCTGTAGGGATTCACTAGGAAGTGCAAATAGGTCACCCTTCTCTCCTTCTTGCCACTGAACTACCTCCAGTGACCTCGAACTTTATATTTGGTAAGGACACACACACAGACAGTTACTGCAAAAGAGCTGATATGTTGTAAGTTGTTCCCCTGAGATGAGATTTTCTTCTTTCTTCCAACAGCAATAGAGCAACTCTGGCATTTTAAGCTCAAAAGGGATATAGCAACTTTGTCTTGGCTTCTAGTGACTATGATGAAATCATACACTGACAAGGCAAAATGTCAAGCCTATGTGAAGTTCAATCTTCTTTGAAATCATAATTGTGATATGGAACAACACTGGGAACAAAACTATTCCATTGGGGAGTATCTGAATCCATCTATTTTATGAAGGCATACACTGAAAAACCTGCCAGCTTTTAGGTAGGAACTGGAAGGCCAAATTTTCCCAGGAAAGGCACAGGAGAGTTACTAACCCATCCTGATAAACCAATTCTAGAGCTGACAGCAGGAATGGGCCTGGATGCCCATTTGTGTGTGGAAAAACTGTTACTTGCATGTCCTTAACCCTCACCCAGGCCAAGGGCATTGCAGAAGTCCATCTCCTCTGCTTTCCCACCCTTTCCAGGGAGCTGCCAGGAGTGGGCACAGCCGGGAGAGGCAGCCTCAGGTCTGTGGCACTGCAGGGTCACTTGTGCTCCACGTGGGGCAAAGGCAGCTCCGGCTTCCGTGGCTCTAACGAGATTTCCCTCTGGACAGGGCATTCTCCTATTTGTCTCACACCATTCCTGAGTTCACAGACAACTGTCTGATCAACATTATGAAAGTTGGGGAAGATTTTTATGCTACTGGCGAGACTAACTTCATCAGGAAAATTAATCCACAGACTCTGGAGACATTGGAGAAGGTACAAACCACCATCTGTCATTCTGGTTCCTTGTCTGCTGATGAATAAATTTCAGGCTGATTCATAAGGATCCTTTAATATGTTCAGGACACAAAATAATTTTCTTCTGCTGTTGCCTTACTTTTGAAATAGTGGTAAAGTGAAATAGTGAAGATACCAAAAGACAAAAAATATGTTTTAAGAACTGAGTTCAAATTTAAATCCTGTTTAGTTTGGGAAAAGCTGGGCTTTGAGCAATTTCACTTGTACACAATCTAGGAAGGTTGCAGGAATAATAGCACAGTTACGTGATTATTTTGGATGACTGCCATTATTATGTATCTGTAGTTATAAAATTATTTACATAATTAAAAAATCAGTAGGTCAGTTATATGACTGCTTTTCAAGGCCCTTATGTAAGAGATTCAATTATTAAAATGAGAACTTGAGATATTGAATATATACAATGATTTTTTTTCTAGCCCACACTACAGTTTGAATGCAATTTCCAAACTTTAGATAAAATAGAAATCTTTTTGCTCCAGCAGACTGCCAGACAGCCCTGTTAAATAAAGTACTTTCAGGGTGAAATGGGCATTTACAGGATATCTTGCTTAGCTAATCCTCCCTGATGTCATGTGGCTTCAAGAGAGAGGTGGCTGTAATTCAGATTCTGTAACTTGTTTTAGCTTTGAATAAGGAAATCATTTAAATAACTAGACAAGTAATTTGGTTTAATTATTTAAATTTCAAAGCCATTTGTAAATGATGTCCCAACATAAGGCTGCCAGGGCTAAATATCTGGTAGTTTTGTGGTGTTAGCTGAGATCAATTTTCATTCTCTTACACATCTCTCATATCTCTTATTGTATCATTTTCCAGGTTGACTATAACAAATATGTAGCTGTAAATGTGGCAACTTCTCACCCACACTATGACAGTGCTGGAAATGTTCTCAACATGGGCACTTCAATAGCTGATAAAGGGAAGACAAAATACCTGCTATTTAAGATTCCTGCCTCTGTACCAGGTAAGATACATCTGTTATTGGTATTTTCTAGAAATTTGTTAGCGATTTCTTTTCTTCAAAGGGCAAGGGTGATGATACAGCTCTTCTAGAAACCCTTGGTGTTCATTTTCTTAATTTCAACTTATTGTGAACTTCATATTAACTGCTTAGCCTGTCTGGGCATGTGCTCTTACGAAGGCTCTTTTTGAGTACTGTGTAAATAGGGTGTTTCAGTAGGCAGAACCTTACTTTTAGATGAAGAATACAAAACAATTTTCTCTATAGGGCAGTACATATAATTTGAAGTTGTAAATTTTAATTTTTTTGTAAATGAAAATTCTCTTCAAGTGCTGATGCTATGATTATAGGGAAGCATGACACTAAACAAAACCTAATATAGAGTTAATTCCTCTCTGACCTGGCCCATACTGGCCCTTGCTAAAACGCTGTCCATAGTTCACAGAGTAAATCCCTTGCTCTTTTTCCTTCAAGATCTTTTTTTGCTGTGTGTTGTTGAAAATCAGCTGCTATTGTATTGCCTGTCCCTTCCTGAACAACTGAGAGGCCTTCCACCACTGAAAGACCAATTTGCAGTTTCCAGCTGGGGCTCAGATTTGGGAACATCTCCTTAGAAGTTAAAAAACACAGGGGCATTTAAACCCCTTTTAAAGCTGCTGATTTAATTAAATGTATTTCTCCACCATGCTGGAACTTCTGAAGACAGTAATCAGTGTAATCAAATCCCAAGACAAGGGGGCTGTGCCTGAATGGATCCAGCAGTGTGATTTCACTGCGTTGCTTCCTGCATGCAAAGTTCTGTGTTAATTATACAGGAGTAAACAAACACTTTCTTAACAGGAAAATGCAAATAAAACTGAGAGGAACCAGTTCTTCCCTGCCTGGGAGAAATCTAAGCACAAGTATGGAATGAAATTTATTAGAAATATGATTTTAATTTTTATCATTCATCTTCAGAACACGAAAAGAAGAAATCTTGTTTCAAGCACATGGAAGTGGTTTGCTCCGTCCCTTCTCGCTCTCTGCTCCACCCCAGCTACTACCACAGCTTTGGAATCACAGAGAATTACATTATCTTCATAGAGCAGCCCTTCAGACTGGATATTGTCAAAATGGCAACAGCTTACATCCGAGGTGTGAGCTGGGCTTCCTGCCTTGCCTTTAGTAAGGATGATAAGGTACTTTTCCTATTGCTGAGCAATGGAGTCAGGCAGGCCAGTGACCTCTTCCACACTGTTCTGGTTTTCATCTGGCTCATTCAGTTCAGTAGTCACTCTTTTTTTTTTTTTTTAGAAGCTGTATGTTTTGGAATACAGTCTCCCATATCCAGAAATTTTTCAAATAAATATCTGATGCTGAAGCTCTTGAGAGAGAGGATAGTTTGGTATTGCTAGGAATACTGTGTCCTAGCACAGAAATTCCAGTCTGCACTAGCATCCAAGACAGATCCAGTTACTCCTGGTCCAAACAAAATTCTCTCTGTGGGGGGTTAGATCAGCTCCAGGTGCATTGCATGTGCTGGAGAGCCAGACTGGTGGGAAAGCCTGCAATGAACAAAAGAAGAGTCTTTCACTGTGGAAACTGAGGGAAAAATTGCTTTCTGAGGATCTTCTTTCCACATGTTCTGAGCATAAACACATGGGACTTGCTGAGGTGCAGGGCACCAGCACCACAGAAACTCTCAACCAAGGCATATTTATTTAACTTAAAAAGAGAGCAGGGGATTTTCCAGGTTTTTCTGGAAAACTTCAATCCTCAGCCTAGCCTAAATAGTAACTTGCAACAGTAAAATGAGCTTAAAGCTGTCCCGCACTCATTTCACTGCTGTGATTTCTTCAGGATGGAACTCCTTGTCTCCTAGCAGCAAATCCTGAGTTCTTAATACCCTTCTGTACAAATACACAGTGATAGAACGTTGATAGTTACCATTAGAAAATAATTTTCTAAATAACTATTTGCTGATTCTGAATGGTTTTAAATAATGTTTTCTCTCTTTCAGACTTGGTTTCACTTTATAGACAGGAAGACTAAAAAAGAAGTTGCCACCAAGTTTTACACTGATGCTATGGTGTTTTTTCACCATGTAAATGCTTATGAAGAGGATGGCCACATTATTTTTGATGTTATTGCCTATACAGACAATAGCTTATATGACATGTTTTATTTAAAAAACCTGGGTAAAGACTTTAAAGAGCGTGTCAGACTTACCTGCATACCAGCCTGCAAAAGATTTGTGGTTCCTCTGCAGTATGACAAGGTAGAAAGAAAATGACTTTTTTACCTGTTCTTTGATCTGTAATTTGAAATACATCAGTGTGAATAATGGGTGCATTATTAATTGCCAGCCCTTATGTGCGAATTTCTCATTCTGTGATGCCCAAAGCATGCAGGAGGTTTGGTTTTTGTATGTCCTGTGGGACATGGCCATGGGCAGCTGGACATGGTTATGGATCCTGGTTCTGACACCACCCACTCTGGAGAACAGGGCTGTGAAAGACATATCATTTTCTTCCCAATGAGATTATTTGTTAAATGCCATGAACTAGAAGCAGATATACCCACTTGGCTGTTCACTGCAGGGGCATGCAAGAGGTTTTGCACCATCTGTTTCTTACACTTCACTGGAAGCCCACGTACAATACACGCATGCTCCCAACTGGTGCAGTGGTTCAATTCAAACTAGAAGATTTCATTTAAGTGTGATATATAGCAGGAAGAGAAAAGATTTTATCTTTCAGTTTAATTTAAAGCATCACTTTACATCACTGTTTGCAGGGAAGATTTTATGCTGCCCAGCAACTTGGGCAAGTTTCTGCCTGATACCTTTGGAATGGATATTACTTTTTCTTTCTATGTCCTAGAGCCTTGCTGCTCTATTCTTGTCTCAGAAACAGCTTTGCAGCAATGACAAAGGCTGTCTTGGATCACACCAGCTGTTCTGCAATCTTAAGAATTCAGCAGTAGAACATTATAGAGTATATCACACCTATTTTTGCTCTGGATTTTTAGCAGGTGAAAAAACCTAACCTTGGTGACTTTCAGTGAAAATTGGACACCTTGTTCCTTGAAACTCATCTTCATTCATTCAATTCTTAAATTTACAGTACTTCTGGACCATAGCTATGTGTATCTAAACATTTCTTGAAGGATCTTCTTGAAGCTTATTTGTTTAATCCCCAAATTGTTAATATTAATATAAAACCTGATAAAATCTTAACTTAGAAGCATATTTTCAGAGATCCTTGACTTTCCAGCATTTGTCTCTTTCAGGATGCTGTAGTGGATTCTAATTTAGTCACACTTCCCTCTACTGCAACTGCTGTAAAGGAGAAAGATGGAAACATCTACTGCCAGCCTGAAATACTATGTGAAGGTGAGACACATCCTTTAATTATCTGATGCTGCATCAGTTTTGTATTAATACAGTATTCCAAGTCTGATCTCAAAACTATTAATATGGCTTGCAAATCTACTTGTTAAAAAAGTAATTTTAGTTAAATAAGTCTGTTATAAGTAGTACTTCAAATTTAGCTGCATTTTATACAGATTGCCTCTGAAAGAGGATTTTTAACCTTTTATCAGGGGATAATAACAGAAATATGTAAATACGTAATTACCTAAGGTGGAAGTAATTTCTTGGAATGGTAGCCTCCAATTCTATCCCAGTTGTTCAGGTCATGTATTTATAAAAAAGGGAAAAAACCCAAACCAGAAAACCCTCATAAATTCCAGTCTAATGAATCCCTAAGAATGAAAAATTGTTGCTTTTTGAATTAACAGCCCTGACTTATTTATGTTAATACCCATCTTCAGATTCTTAGAAATTCAGACATTCAAAGCCTATACAACACCATTATTAAGTAGTTTCAAAGCTTTTTACAGAGCAAAACTTCCTGAAGATTGGTGTGTCTATATAGATGTACATTTGAGGTTTTCTCTTGTCTTGTTCCTAAGTCTTGAACTTTATTTTACACAGGGATAGAACTGCCTCGCATCAACTATGACTATAATGGCAAAAAATACAAGTATGCCTATGTAACAGAAGTCCAGTGGAGTCCCATTCCTACAAAGGTATAACTGACATTTATCAAGTCAGTGTTTTCCCATTGGTGGGTCTTTCACATGCAAAGAAACATGAAATGCCTACATTCTCATAAGGATAAGTTCATGTTGTACCATTTCCCTCATAAAGTATTCATAAACTCAGGCTTCTTACTCCAGATTTATATTCCATGAAAGTCCCTGGAATAGTTACTAAGACCCTCACTTCTCTGCTAAATTGGGCAGAACCTTCTGGGATGTGCCAGAAACTACAAAGGAGAGAGTAGGAAAAATAAGTATTATTCACATGTATGTATTTAATATTTTTTTCCCTTTAGGAAGCCTAGCGGAAAAATAAGATATTGCAACACTACCTAATACATTTTAAATATTAAAACAATATCTGATTTTGGGGAGGCTTTCTATTTTTCTGGCTAGTTCTCTATTAGCAGTAGCAAATGCTTTGTTTATATGTGCATGATGCCAGGAGACAGCCTGGAGAACAAATAAATTAAGAGGAAAAGTATTTAGATTTAAATGTATGAGTATGACATGGACAAACTCACTCTTTACAATTCTTATTCTGTGACTACAAGGCAGCACAAATTGAAGTCACTGTTGGTTCTTGAATATAATTACCACAACTGATTACAAAATAAAGCTGGATTTCTGCATGATGCAAGAAAATTTATTGCAGTACATCTGACAATAACTCAAACAAAGCTGCAAGTTCATGATTTACAGTGTAGATAATCTCTGCTTGACTCAAATATAATAAAAATGCTGGTAGGAGGATGTTTTTTCACATCAGTTGCAGTTTAATGAATGCAAGCACAACAACATAATCCCTAAGTAAAGTCTGTCAGTGAAAGTGCTGTCATCTTGGCTAGAAGAAAGAATTCTTTCTAATTCTTCCTCCAGTAATTTGAATAGTTTCACTTTTGTATAAACGTATTTTTTTGGCTAAAGATCAAAATGGGAAAGAATAGAGCTGCATCTCTATGGGTAGAGAAAAAGCCTTAATGGAATTGAACTGAAAATGCCAGGTATCCCCTCTGGCCACGGGTCTGGCCACTCAGTGGGATAAAAATCCTCACTCTGTTCCTTTAGTAAACACCAGTGTGTGCCCCACTGGTTTAAGCTTTACACCTCACTAGGAGCAGCCTTTCTTCTGGCATATGTACCCTACTGCACAATAGAAGGCCTTGAGGAATATGGAAGTAGCAATAAGAGAAAAATAACTCGCAGGATTAGAAAATGGCAAGTTTAAATCCTGTTTCCTGCTTTACTAAAGAATCTCAGTGAATTGCAACAAGTCTTGTTATTTCACTTAAACATTCTGTGTCTTGGACTCTGCAGTGAGGGGCATTACTTACAGTAAAGGGTCTCTTGTGACCCGTTAGCTTTTGTGAACTATTAAATGCCTGTACATGAAAAGTGCAATTGTAATCTAAGTAAATGAAATTAAAAGGACATTGTGTGATTATGCAGCCACAAAATGTGACTCCAAAATTTAACATTTTCCAAGTGTTTATCCTTGTGATGATACCCACCTTAACACTTAGCATTGGTCCCCCCTGCCAGGAGTCTGTTCATGTTGTACCTTTGTAAAAAAGCCACTCTCAGGGTCACTGACATTTTTCTTTTCTTGTCACAACCATTTAGATTGCAAAATTTAATACCCAGACAAAGGAAATGCTCCACTGGGGAGAGGATGACTGCTGGCCATCCGAGCCTGTTTTTGTTCCCAGACCTGATGCAAAAGAAGAGGACGATGGTAAAATAATGACAACGTTCTGAAAGCTGGGGTTACACGAGTTTTGTATTAAATCTTACAAGTTTCAATATTCTTAGTCAAGAAAGTTGGGTTGATGCTTCCACTTTGAGATGGTGTTATCCTCTCTTCTTAGTGAAACTTTTATATGTTTCTAATTCTTCATTTGTATGTCATAGGTGTTGTTCTGACCTGTGTTGTGAAGACTGATCCAATGGATCCACCCTTCCTACTTGTCTTGGATGCTAAAACATTCACAGAGCTGGGTCGAGCCGTAGTAAATGTGGAAATGCATTTGGACCTGCATGGAATATTTATACCACAGCAAGCCATGAAAACTGAGACTGAGTAAAATATATTGTATTGCACAGACTGGCATAGCCTGCTACTGAATGTGGGATAATATCCTCCAGGAACAGCCTTCTCTTATGATAAGAAATAACTAATTATAACCTCCTCAATATCTACATATAATCTCTTAAAAGAGACAGAAATGACTTTATTACGAATTATTGTGTGCACAACTGGTATATCACTATTTCAAAAGAAAAAATATCAATATGAAGTACTAATGTTGAGTACAGCTTGTGGGGCAAGGAACAGGAGACAAAGGTATCAAGAAATGTTTTATTTGAGTAGAACAAAGCTTTCTGAGCAAATGAAGTACTGTATTCATAGGGTGACACATGGCATGAGTCACACATCTGCAGGTCACGTAACTTCCATGGGCTGTTGCAAGACTGCAGCTGACAATGAAAGTTGTCTCCTGCCAGAAAACCTCATGTTAAACTATCTACCATGATACCAATAATTCATGGCAATATATTCTCTTGGTGCTTGATTTCTTAAACTCTACCATAACCAAAGTATTATGCTGAGGTGCTACATTTTTCTGATCCAGAACCTAACCTCCTCCAGCTTTTCTAATAATTTCATGGTGTATTTTTCGCTTTTATGTTGACAAAATCAAGTAACTTTATTGAAATAGAGTACATGGTTATATGTAGCATTCAATTATACTTCAGTGACATTCAATCTTAAGCAATTTGTATTTGAATCAGTTTTCCTTGGGCAGAATATCTGACATGGCATTTCATGTAATTAGACAATTACATTGTGTAAAAGATAAGAAGAATTGTAGTATTTGCTATTGCCACTAGTCTGTTAATAGCAGTATGTAAGTGAATGAAGGCAGTGAATTTCTAGCAGAACTCAGACACACATGTGCAACAAATAGTTTAGGGAAAGAGTGAGAGATCTAATTTAGGCCTCATCTGAACCCCACAGTAGCTGAAACTAGAAGCTGTTATTGCCATAACTGAGCCTTATGTCTGCTTAGGAGTATCCATGTTCTCACATGCCTGTACCAGATGCTTCCTAATAAAAATGCACAACTCTCACTCACAGTCACAATTAAAAAGTACATTTCAACATAAAGTTCAAGTGCCAAGCACAGTATGACAGGTTGTTACAGAAATGGCATTTCTTACCCCCCTGAGTGTATTCCTGATTTGAGGTATTGACTTTTCTTTAAGTGAGGCCTTTTTTTGCTTTGAATTGTATTTTCTCATTGTAGATATCTTTGCTGTTGGAAGCATCTTTATTGATGGAGAAAACCAGGTGCACATCCATCCATTTTGAGTGTTCACCTGGTCTGACTGCATCACCACACAACTCAGGTATCTCTGTTTGACACACACATTCCCTCAGTGCCTGTGCTGCTCACAGTGTTTCATGGGATGGAAACAGAATGAAACTGTTGGTATTTACTACCTCCCCACCACATGAGAATCTGTGTCTGGTGACCTGTTTGTGATTACCTAAGGTGTTTGTGGCAGAGCAGGAACTGAACCAACATCATCCACAGTTCCTGTCTGCTCTGTAACAACCAGACCTCTGTTCCTCTGCTTATGTCTTTGCACTTTGTTAGGATAAAGATATGCAGGCTATTTTTAATGGCAAAAAACCAACACTGTGGTCAGATCTCGTTAAAATATGCAGGTTTGGGCATTCAAATGTTTATGTGCTCCACAAAATAGAAATAAACCCTTCAGTAAGGTGTGTCTGCAAAAATAGTCACTTTTAGTGTTTTCAAGGCATATTACCATTTGCATTTAATAGCACTTCATCTTCTAATGAAGAAATTTCATTCCATTTTTGTAAATAATATGGAACCAGTACTGGAAGACTCGCTTGTGATATTGGCAAAAGACATCAGCTGTGGGGTTGTTTCTTTTCATGTGAAAAAGTCTGGATTTAACAAATGTCTGCAAATATATTTCTAGAATTACAAGGTGGCAATGAATCAAAAGTCTAACCATGATTACAGATTTCCTCCTAAGAGTTTCTTCTTCAGAATTTCTTCTGCAGTACTCACAGGGTTGTTTGTGGGTGATCATGAGTTTGGATACAGGAGTTGCTTGACTTCTGAGGGGAGAATTTTTACTGGTAGAGATGACAGGATAGGGGATACACTCATCATAAAAACAACCTGTAGTCTAAGAAGGCAAACGTGCTATTTACAGTCATGTAGAAATAATGCAGAAAATAAATGATAAGAATTTGTCTTGTGTGTGATTTTTAAAATGAGATGTGTCATATTCCCTTGGTCAGTACTACACAGGATTTGATTAGCATTAAGTTTGTAGTTAATCTGAGGAGAAAAACAATGATGCAAATCTGCATTTGCTAATCCCAGTATCCTCCTGCAGCAGAGACAAGAATAAAACCATACAGCTAATCACAAATTTGTTCAAGAATGTTTTTAGTGGTTGCAATACCAATCTGATGAAACATTCACCCTGAATATGGTAACACACTATCATTTCCAGGCTGACAGAAGCAAGGGGAAATGCAGATATGCTTTGCCAAGTGGCTGCAAGGCTTGTAGGGTTTTTTTGATGTGGTAACGTGGCACGTGGTAATGAGTGTCACTTGGTTTGCTTCTGACACCCTTCGCTGTGAATGAAATCTCAAGGGCCAGAAGGGTTTGAGTCTTCTTTTGCACCAATTTAAGTCATAAATTAGCCCAACAAAATTCATGGAATTATTATAATAATGGCTTAACACAAATCTAGATGGAGTGACTGCAAATAAAAAATAGTAAAGATAAGTATCTCCATTAAAAGAAAAATACATAGTTGAGTGAGAGAATCAGGCCACGGGTATGCATACATATAATTAATTACCTCAGAGATGCTACATATGGACCTTGATAGAGTGGTTTGGTTTGTTGTTGGTTTGGTTTAGGGCTTTTTTTTTGTTTTGGTGGTTTGTTTTTTTCTTTTAATACACCCATTAACTGGAACAAATAACAAGGTATAACAATGAATTTGTTCTCTGGAACTGGATATTATCTGTTCCACCTTGTCCCATTGCCCCACATAGGCAGCAGGCGGAAGCAGAAGCAGTGTTTACCAGGGTGCATTAAAAACCAGAAATGCGACAATGTTTTCCTCTGTAACAATCTGTGCAGGTGGCCAGGGGGGAAACACACCAGTGTCTTTCTTTTCGAACAACCAGGCCACTCAATGACAGCTTTTGCAACATTTTAACCACTGCTCCCTTGGCTCTGCAATTACCCGAGTGTTAATGACGAGCAAAACACATCTTTCCCCTGCAGCCAAGGAGCAGTGTGCTCTCTGCCTTCATTACCCTCAAAGGGAGCTGAGAATGTGTCCCTCTGGATCCTCAGCCTGCACCTGACATCCTGGATAATTACACCCAAGCAAGAAAAAGTGGCCTTCTAATATTTGTAAATGGGTATGCACGACAACAAGTGCTGCCGAGCCGCCGGTGTTTCACGCACGCTGCTGTGGGTTTGGGCCTTCTGTCCTACACCCCCTGCTTCTAAAACCCTTGTTCAGAGCTGCACAGCAAACCTGCAGCACGGTGCTCCTCCCTGTGACCCTGTCCAGGGAGAGAGAAGTCAGGGAGCACTTCAGCAAGGGTTCTGCTGTAAAGCCTGGTTCCAACAGGGCTGAGCACACTCTTCCCCCGGGCCCTGGTGCAGGGTTGGGATGCTGGGTGATGCGTGAGGATGTCCCAGCTGCAGAACAAACCAGCATTGTGTCCACCTCGGAAAGAACAAGGCTGCCTTTGTGAAGGCATTAATTTCTCTTTCCTATGGGGCCACTTCCAGATTCCCTAATTCATTTTCCAAGTGGTTAAAATGATTTGGAAACAGCATCAAACTGAATGAATGACAGAATTTTTTTACATTCCACTGAAATGCAAGTAATAAAATAATAAAAGCATGTGACCCACCACAGCTTTATTAGACCAGACCCTCTGAAAGTGTTGTTTTTCCAGTGAAGGGATGAGCAGCATGACATCCATTCGGGTGCTCCAGAGGCTGGGAGATGCCAGTGCTGCTGTGCCTGTCAGCACAGGGAACAGAGTGAGCTGCTCTGCTGGTCATGCCCAGCAGCACCAGCTGAGTGTCTGTTTTAGAGCAGATCACAGTCTGTGAAACACTTTCACTCAGTGCAAATAGTTTCACTGCTTTAATGTTGGATGCTGTTAAGAAAGCAGATGGAATCAAGTAATCTCTTAAAGTGCAATTAAGCACGATAATAAACAGCCTAAAATTTACCATGTGAACTGTCCTAAAGAAGATCCTTTTTTGCTGGAAAAGGCCACATTTCAAGCGGGCAGCTGTGGAAAGGGGCAGTGCCACAAATGAGTCTCGCTGTATTTAATTCTCATTCTCTTACTTTTCCTGGTGCCTACATTGGTAACATTTACCTCTAGCTCATGAAAGGGAACAAACAAACAAACTAATAAATAAAAGGCCAGTTTTACGGCATCATAGAATCAATTAGATTGGAAAAGACCTCTGTGATCATCGAGTCCAACTTGTGACAAAACACCACTGTGTCACCCAGACTGTGGCACCGAGTGCCACTTCCAGGCTTTTCCTGAAACATCTCCACGGATGGTGTCCACAGCAGCCCGTTCCGATGTCTGATCACTCTTTTTGGGAAGAAATTTCTCGTAGCGTCCAACCTAAACCTCCCCTGGTGCAGCTTAGAGCTATTTCTTGTGCTGTCCCTCGTTGCCTGGACAAGAGTCTGATCCCCCCGCGGCTCCATCCTCCTGCCCGGGAGTTGTGCCAGAGCCACAAGGTCCCCCCTGAGCCTCCTTTTCTCCAGGCTGAGCCCCCCA
>VYXD01006822.1:530794-557447 GCA_013397195.1 Hylia prasina
GCCGTGTCGGACCCGCAGCACCCGGCGCGGCTGCTGCGGGCGCTCAGCTCGTTCCGGGAGGAGACGCGGTTCTGCGACGCGCACCTGGTGCTGGAGGGCGAGGAGATCCCGGTGCAGAAGAACATCCTGGCGGCCGCCAGCCCCTACATCAGGTACGGCCGGGCCCGCAGCCCCCGGGCGGCCGCTCGGAGGGGCCGCGCTCCGGGGAGCGGGGCCGGGGTTATGTAAGGAGCGGGATCCGCGGCGAGTGAGGACGAAGGAGCCAGGGAAGGCCGGTGGGGGAGGTCTGCGGACCCTGGGTGCGCCTCGGCCCGGAGCTGGCCCGAGCGCCCAGGGAGGGTGTGGAGTCTCCCTCTCCGGAGAGGTTCAAACCTCAGCTGGACGCGTTCCTGTGTCACCTGCTCCAGGTGACCCTGCCTTGGCAGAGGAGCTGGACCGGGTGATCTCCAGAGGTCCTTTCCAACACCGGCAATTCTGTGATTCTGTGGGAGCAGCTGCTGGGCTACCTCCTTCCCTCCCTCCTCTCTCCTTCCCTCCTTCCCTGCCTCCGGCCGGTGCCGCCGGGCCCCTCCGCAGGAGCCGTCGTGTTGTCGGCATCGCACCGCTGCTTTCCCCAGCTCTGAGAGGCTCTGTCACCCACCAGGGAAAAAAATCCCCCAACAACTTAATTGTTGCCAAGAGCCTGGTGTGGACAAGTAACCCCTGAAGAACAAACTGTGAGGATGGTGAGGGAGACGTCCGGCCGAGGGGCAGCATCCCAGGGGCGTTGTGAGGCGCTGGGCTGTGTGTGTCCCTCAGCCGCACCGAGTCAGCACTTCAGCATCATTTTTTTTCCTCCTTAATGTCTTTTAGCAAGACAGGGCTCCAGGTGGTGGTCGTGGGTTCTGAAGTACATCGGCTTCTAAATTAACAAATAAAAATACAGGCTTGTCTCCCCATCTCTTGCATCCCCACAACATCTAAGAACATCACTCGGAAATTGCCAGAGGGACAAAGCCCGGCCGTGCCAGGAGCGCTGGCAGCTCTTGGCAGGGGTGTCCACAGCATGTGCAGTCAGAACTGTGCCACTTGACAGCGAGGGCTGGGGAGCTGCATTAGCACAGTCATGGTTTCCGCGGAGCCTGGCAAACAGCTGCTCCTGGGCTGTGTGTGCAGGGGAGCCCAGGTCAGGGAAAGTCCTGCTGACACCAGTTTGAACCCCGTCACACTCAGTGCTGACAAGTCCAGCGACACCAGGTGAAAAGAACATACCCTCCACGAGATGTTGTGTTAGGTATCTGCATGTCAGAGCAGGTAAACAAAACGTACAAGTGGTTAATTTCAAAGGGTTTTTAAGTCCACTCATTTGCAGGTAGTGAAGGCATTTGTTTTGTCTTCATGTGCAAAGTAGGAGCAGACCTTCAATACCATTTAAACACAGGATTATCATAAATCTGTTGCAGATTTTTGTACTGATTGGACATTTCTTCCAGCTGCTGCTTCCTGTGAAGTTGTCATAAAATTTGCATTTTGTTTATGCTGTAGGTGAGGATGGGGATTCTTTATGCCACAGTCAAAAAAAAAAAAACCAAACAAAAAACCTTCTGCAGTGTCATATCATCTGCTTTTAGGCAATATGGTATTTTGGGTGACCATTGTACAACTTCAGCATTCTTAAGTACAAAAATAAACTAAAAACAAATAGAATATGAGGCTGGTGAATAACTTTTAAATAGCAGTGGTCCTGCACAGACTTAAGTAAACAGTTGTCTGGAGTGATTGAACTAGCAGAGCTGAGATATGAAATAAAATGCACAGAAAAGGAAGGTCATCAAGAATTTGCAAAAAGGTCATGGTGGAGCCTATGTACTACTAATAATTTTTTGTCACTGCTTGTCTTGAGAAGCAGGTTTGGAAGACTGTGGTGAAAGAAGTCAAAGATGTGAAATAGAAATAAGCCATTGATTCATACTCTTCAAAATGCCTGAATGCTTTTTAGGTCATTGGCCATCTCATATTTTGGATGACCATATGCCTGACATTAAGTTTCAGAAGAGTTGCTGTAGGTGGTAAGAGGTCATGTCCTTGGAAAAACTGCTGTTCTATTGTTACAGCAGGACGAGTTTATAGAAAATGTCAATTTTTTACTGTGAAAATAAATGCTTAACTAAAAGATACTGTAGATTATCCTATTGAGAAGTGCCTTTTCACAGAATTTCATCTTTAAGTTTTGCATTTTGTTAATCTCTGAAAAATGCTCTGGGGAAACATGGGTTAATTGTATGTGAGGAATAAGAGCTCCAGACGCAACTACATTAGCAACAAAACTTGTAGTCATTAGAGTTGTGGCTTTTTTAAACTCAGAATTGTTCAGGTTCAAATCTCATGAAGGAACTCATTAACTATGTGTGAAAGTAGGTTACATGCATTAATATATAAATATGATTAAGTGTGGTGTTGCCTTTTTTTTTTTTTTAAGCTTACTCCTGTCTTCTCCTCCTGTCTTTTCCTCAGGCCTTCAGAATGTAAAGAACCAAAAATACATATACCTAGTTCTTGTATGGCACATTAGGAAACACATTTGTATTGCCTACCTTTGCAGAGCCTAATTTTTACTTGCTGCCTGTCTCTCTTCTTTTTATCACTCCAGGATCTCTCTCTTAGTCCAGCTGGTCTTCACACTGGGTAGAATTGGTCAGGTAGGTTGCCAGAGTTGGAGTGTTGTGTTTCCAGCCAAGGGCAATGTTTCAGTGGCTCTTTTTGGAGATGAAATTAATCTCCACCTTGTACCTAGTCTGTGCCAGTGCCATTTATTCTGAGTGTTGGTTTTTCAAAGAAAATCAGTTTAGGCCTCTATATAAACAGTCATTGCAGGAGAGACAAGAATTTCCTGCCCCTCTATTTTAAGGGCAGCTGATTCCAAAGCTCTGGTACCACAGGCTGTTACAGTCTCCAAATGCCAATTGATTCAGGTTGCTCTCATTTGAAAAATTCCAATATAAAGCTCAGAAAAATCCATTAAGTAATTTCAGAAGTAAAACTTGGAATAAAAATAAGCGTTTACTTGCAACTTGGAAGTGAAGCAGTGGAAGTATGAGTTGATGTGGTGTTTTCAGTGTCTGGCTGTGTCATTATGTGCTGTGGCTGTGGGCAAGTTGGTGGGTGAGTTCAGAAACTGTAGGGTTTGCATGAATGCCTAGTTTAGGGTGTGAGTAGGAAAATAAGTAGGCATGGACTTTGTGAGGGGGTGGTTGGGTGTGAGCAGAGTCTGCTTGTGCTGAAGGATTTGTGCAGCCACAAGGAGAGGAGCGTTACCTGTTTTTTAGTTTTGCATGGAAGCTCTTTGGCTGATTGGTTATGAGTAGTAGTAAATTATAGTGATGTGTTTTCCCACTAGTTATTTGGCAACTGGATTATTCACACAGCCCAAAGATAGCAGCTGCAGTGGGGAGAGAAAAAAAGGCATGAAGGGGCACAGAAACACATTGGAAGTGTTATTGGTGTCCTGAGTTCCACCTGCCTGTCTGATCCATAGCGTGGCTTCTGCAAGTACAGAAAAATAAAAAAGGCCTGTTTCATTTTCAAATTTTCAGTCTGTGGGACCAGTAAGAATTTTAATTTTTGTGGTGGTCTGATTCTTGAGGTCTTGCCTCAACTGCTTAATGCCAAGTGGTTTGTAGCTCTCTCAGGCCAGTGCGGTCTGGAGTGATTGTGTGAATTCCTACAAAATTTCCTTGTATGTACAGGTGTATCTAATCCCTCTGGGTGCCCCTGGAGCAAATCCTGCCATTTACAAAGCACAGAAGTCTCCCTGCATATCTCTAACATCTTGTGGTATGTTCCTGAGCCTGAGAAAAGGAGGGTTCCTCAGGAAGAAACCGCCACAGGACAAAGCGTGGTTTGGCTCAAGGTGATGTTGCTGTGCATCCCAGAGCAGTTATATATGAGCCAGCTTAGCTCTTGGTTTTCTCTTCTGTAACAAATCAGCCAGAAACCTGCACTTTTTTTTTGATAGCACTCTCTTTGTCCTGGCAATTGCCTTAGTGTAGATGCATTGCCCTGGTTTAATTTATTTAGTTTGAGAGCCTGGTGTAAATTACAGTGGCATAAGAGGGCTTTTACCCAAACAAACCATGCTTGCACTAGTAAGTTTGGCCTGAGCTGTGGCATAGATCCACCAACCTTTTATAGGATAGATTTGGTCCAAGCATTCCTGGTATCCTCAGCAGTAGCAGATGTTCCCATCTGAACAGATCTGTCACTGTCTGGCATGAGTCGTTCCTGGCCAGCTCAAACTTGCAACTCTTTATATTTTGCTCACTTACTGTCTGCTTGCCTGGATCACAGGGAGCATGTGGGAGCTACCTGAACAAAGAGGATATTTAAGCCCATATTCTTCGACAAATTTACTGCTGTTACGCAGGGATTGTGCTGCTGCATTACAAATTGAATTAAGACATTTTTGTTACCTCAGCAAGTTTTGTCTTTGATTTTCACACATCTGCGTGAGCAGATTACAGATGGCTGTATGTGTTCTATACTGTTCCCCAAGGCTTTTCAAACTCAGTAATGGACCAGTAATCATATTTAAATCTTTTTTTCAGATGAGCATAATATAACTAAAAAAGAATGTAAATGTCAGGTTAAGTTCACATTATTTTTACGTACTTATGAATAGCTGTACTGCTTGTAAATGGGTTTTGGTCAGAAATAACCTCGCAGCATTTGCATCTTCTCACTTGTCCTGTTCAACCTTCTGACATCCCTGAAACACTGCAGACCTTGTAAGACCCTGCACAGCCACGGCCGATGCTGAAATAGATTTCCATGGAGATGTGGGGGGATTTGCCCCCCATCACTGACCTCCTGCCCTTTCCTCTGGGTGCTGCCACTTGGAGCATTTGCAGTTGTCACGAGGGGAGCCTGCTGAGACTCCATCCCTGTGTGAGTGTGCCTGGGAGCATCTGTGAGTGCAGGTGTGGGAGGTGGGATGGGATGACCCTCCTGCACCCTGGAGGTGTGACTGGGCACTTCTTGTTACACCTGTTGGACAATGAATATTGTAGAGCAAGGTCAAGTAGGAGCCAACACACGCCAGGAGCTTCTGCTGCTTATTTCCTGGTACCTGTTTGGTTTTTACTGACATTTATAGAGGTCTTTTATAGTGTTTTAAAACTTTTTTTCAGTTTGGGATGAATATTGAAGTCAGAAACACAAATGGCAGCTGGAGCTGGGAGCTGTTTGGTTGACAGAACCCCGTGCTCCCCAGTTCTGCTTTAGCCAAATCTTCTGTATTTGTGCCAGGGCTTGTTCCCTCTTCACAGGGTGTGCAGGGCAGTGTTGTGGTAACTGCACTGTCAAGGAGGCCTCCAAAGCCATTGTTGTCTTCAAGGTTCCTTTTGAGAAGTTTGTTTCTGGCAGTCTCCTGGGAGCTTTGGAGGCTGCCCTGGCAGGAGGAAGTCAGGAACAGATCCGGCCAGAATTTGCTTCCAGACTTTGTCTTTTAAATTGGACATAGTTTTGTTTTGGTTTTGATTTTAAAAAGTTAAATTGAAATGCTACCTGTTATGTTTTAGTGGTAGCTGAGTTGTAGAGTCTCTGTGACTTTGAGAGGCAATAAATCAAAATAGTTGCCTTGGCCAGAAACTCCCTGCCTGGCACAACTCAGAAGTGCCTACATGCATGTTATGTTTGGATAAGCAGTTGAGGGGCAACAGTGATAAAGGTATGTTAAAAGTTTATGGTTTAAAAAGGGATTTAGAAGTCACTATACCAAGCTTGAATGGGGAGTTGTTAATTATATTCCTGCTCCAACAAGCCCCTAGAGATCGCCTGAAGGGAAGAAGCCATGAGGCTCTTACCCAGCCCAAAATAGTAAAAAAATACAGTTGGGCTGCTGCTACACGTCAGGCAGAGGGAGAACTGGGAATCAGAGCATCTTGTTTACCCAGGAGAGCTAGAGATGAAATTTCTTGTCCTTTCTTTGTACCTGGAGACACGCAGCTCCTCTGCGTGCCTGACGTAAGAGGGGAGCTGGGATGGAAGGTGTGGCAGGATGGGGCTGCTTGGGATGTCTGGGTAATTTATACTCTGTAGGTTGCCTTTACACTTGTGTTAATTGCCTTGTTTGGCAAAACTTTTATTATTAAAAGAACCTTTTTTATTATTTTTTATTTTAATTTTTTATTATTATTTATTATTGAACCTGTTTTGTTTGTGTTGGTCTCGGCTGCAGTTACTAAAGGAACTTTTTCTTGGTGTGGACAGACAAATATGAGCAGTGACAAATGGTTTGAAAGGATTTGTTTACTCACTTTGTTTAGACTCTTATTCTGAATATTGTACAGAAGTTTCTCTCTGTGCTGGTATTGAGTACCAATGGAGTGCTACCCATACACAGGGGAATCTCC
This sequence comes from Hylia prasina, assembly GCA_013397195.1. Lineage (NCBI taxonomy): Eukaryota > Metazoa > Chordata > Aves > Passeriformes > Sylviidae > Hylia > Hylia prasina. Next base: position 537,184 of record VYXD01006822.1, read on the forward strand.
CCTCCTGCCTTTGCCTCTCATATTTTATCTTTGCCTGGCTTACTATGTCCAAAAAACCAAAATAAATCACTGCTTATGCACACCTTTGAAAGTCCTTGTCCCTATCAAGGAAGTATGTCCTTAATACCGTGTGGTTAGTGGCAGGTTTATGTCCTCAGGCACGTTGGTTTACATCCCCTGGATGGTGTGGGCTGCCTGGTGCAGCTCTTGTTTTTGGACATGGGGAGTGCTCTGCATTGGAGGCTCCTGTGCTGATGAAATCCACGTTCCTGGTTCTTTTTTCCTCTTGGCTGTGGCATTGCTTTCTGTGAAAGTCTTGCAGATCTGTGTTTCACAGCTCTGGACATATCCAGAATTCCAATGCTTCCCTCAGTTGGATTCCAAACATCTTCCAGCTGTTCCACAGCACTGTTCATGCACTTATAATTTTGTCCATTTGACTTCATACTTACCATCAATTATGAAAATATTTCTCCCACTCTGTTGCTTATTCCTCCCATGTGCTGTAAGGATAAGTGAGGTATAAAAACCTGGTTAAGCCAAGTTTTCCCAGCAGATCTATTGGTGTTTGTTAAATAATAATATTAGTAAGTTACAGGAATATTTGAGTTATTAGACACATGCTACACAGCATTGCATTTCTTAAGTATATTTAACAACAAATTTAGCAGCATGGGTATGGCACTGTACTTGTTTCTTCTAAAAAAGCACTTTTAACAAGTTTAAAAGTATAGTTAATTTGAAAGAAGACTTCTCACGTAAGACACTCTTCATTTCTTGGCTTTAAACTCTATTTCAAAAATGTCTTCCCTAGTCTTTTTTGAGGAAGTTCTGGTTCCCAACTGCTACCTAAAAAGCGTGACACTGCTGGGAGTCATCAGTTCAGTGTGTGGACTCGAGTGTGAAATGGAGCAGAAAAAAACCAAACCCAACCCACCTTTCTAAACCCAGTGGCAGGTGTTTCTGTCGCAGGAAGGTCCATCACAGATGAACAGTGACTGCTGACCAAGGTCTACTCCACCACATCACAGATGAGCCTGAGCTGTGCTTCGTGCCATGCATGGGGTGCACGAGCCACAGGTGCCCAGCAGCTCCTCTGCTTTGCTTGTGTTTGTCTTGTTTGCAAGCTCAGCTGGTGCAGTTGCTTGGTTATTTTCTGTTCTGGCTAAAGAAACCCAAAGTGAAATGAAACATCAGGTCCTTGGTGCTGCTGAGAGTTCCCAGGGTCCGTCCTTGGCACAGTTTGCTAAGTGTGTGCTTTGTCTACTTAGGGCTAACTCACATGTTTAGGCAAGACACTCTGGTTAAGGGTAGATTTCCAATTTAGATTACAATCTAGCTCTGGATGAGCTCAGTGTAATCAGGGTAATTTCAGATTTTCATGGTAAACAAGCTCTTCATTGAGCAAAGCCCATGAGCCCTGTACATGTCCCCTGTGCTGCTGTTGAAGGAATTGCCTTGTTCCCTTTCTTATGGAAAGGGGGTAAGCCACATTTTTACTTTCCAATAATAGAAAAAATGAAGTTATATGTCATAGTTTTTTGGTTCTCTTAAAGCAAACAAAGCAACTTCTGCAAGTTTTTGTGCTGAGCTGTTAAATGGACTCCTTTACCTTGAGATCTGAAGTTGGAGTTACAGATAATCTTAAGGAGAGAGACATAGGAGAGGCATAGCCAAAATCCTCTGAGAGCTGGCACCCTTTGCAGGGTGTGGTGAAGACTGACTTTTATGTGTGGTGCTAAAGGCCAGGGTGCGACCTCAAAGGAAACCTTCTGATTTGGTTGTAAAATGTCTTTTTGGAAGATGGCAGTGGGTGGAGTGAACTGCTGCATCATGTTTTTATGTCTGACCTGTTTAATAATGTGATTATTAAGGGGTTTTTTTGCACGTAGAAAGACCAGCCTTTATGGGAGAAAACATTGCAGGGATAAAGGCAGACAAATGAAAAATCTCACCATTAAAATGGTCAGTCCTAAGTAGGACTTAATTAGATTTACCATGGAAAGCTTGTACTTGAAAGACTCAAACCTACATAAGGAAGCCCAGACCAGGAGACTAAACTGACCTTATGTCTGCACCAAAAGCAGATTTTTTGTTTTCTCCTTAGTGATGCAAAGTCTCCAAGTACTCACTTGTCATTTTTGGGACTGAGTCATCCTTCCGAGCATGTTTTAGGTTTGGTGCATGTCTTTGCTTGGAACCATTTGTTGGAGGTCCAACTTCATTTTAAAACGCTGATGCTCTCTGGAGAAGGCCAAAACACTGGTGCAGGTAAAGGACAAGTCATCAAACCCCAATTTTATTGCCCTTTGGTTTCGAAGGACAGCTTTGCTACTTGAGTATTAAAGTTTGCTAGTGTGGCAATACTGGCAAAGCGTGTGTAGACCAGCCCTTAATGCCTAATCTGGAGCAAAATCATTAATTTGTGAAGACAGCTCCTTTCCAAAAGACAAGTGTCTCCCTCTTGTCTCCTGCAGTCTGGTTCCTGACACCCTGCAGTGTAAGTAGGTCAGCGAGCTGCGTTTGCACCGCCGTGACGTGGGAGCAGGTAAAAGGTTTGTGTTGCAAAGCATCAAACCCAAAGCGTCTCTCTCTTGTTTCCCAGAGTTTTTGATGGCTGTTCACCGTAAATATCAACAACCTGCATGTGGTGAATGTGGTCTGGAGCATTCTCATAGGCAGAGTCTTTGCAGACAGGTGTTTTCTTTACTTGTTTAGGTTCCAATGTGCCAGCACTCTGAGGATTAATGCTTTCCAAGAGTTGTGCTCTTGTTCTCTGTATAACTTATGTCACCATTGTAAAAACACGTCAGTTGTTTTTTTCTTAATACTTTACAGATAAGGCAGAGATTTCAAAGATGAAAATATTCCCACAAAATTATGTCTAACTCAGAAGGCAAGTGGTGTCAGTGGTGACCAAGTTCTTAATTTGAATTTTCATTTTGTTGTTTTGTCTAGCTGAGTTTTTAAAAGTGATTATTCCCCTCCTGTAAACTTTCAACTGCAAAATATAAGAAAACCAAGTTTCCAGACACATGGAATATTTTTTCAATCTGCTTGTTACAAATCTCAACTGCCCCACAACAGTGCTTTCACAGGAATTGACTGTAAGGTTGGAAGTATTGGTTGTATTTTGATTTGTTTTGTTCTTTTAATGTAACAATAAGTTGGATTTTCTGTCCTAATTTTAATAAGTGTGGACAGTCTTAATTTACCTGTTGGTTTGCTTTTTGCTTGTGGGTTTTTTTTTATTATTTGAATCTGTTTTATGTCATTAGATGTAAATTGTTGTTCGTAGCAGTATCAACATCAGTTCTTGAGCCTGTGTTTTCATTTTGAGGATTCACCTTGCTTATACTGCTTACATATACAGAAGAGGTACTGGAATTTTTATCCTCATTCTGCCTCATATAGAGCATTTCAGATGACTCATTAGGATTGTATTCCTTAAGTGATGTGGAACAGCAGATTCTAAATTTGTCACACAGACAACATCAAAACACAACATCAACCCATTTGTTCTTATGCCACTGGCTCAAGGTGTTGTGTGTGCCAGCAGTTTTCCTGATGAGGCACAAGATGTTGGGCTGGATGTTGAGCATTTATAGAACAGTTTTATGTTACTGGAAGCAATTTCAACTCACAATCATGATCTTAATTAAAAAATGGAAATTATTGTTTTAAAATGTGTACGGAGTCAAGTTGCTCTAAATTAAATTACTTGAGAAAACAGGATGAAGAAGTTGCCTTGTTTCATTTCCTCCAGCTCTGTCTTGGCTGTGCTCTGCTCCCAACTCATGGGGGTTTTGGTTGGCTGGGAGGGTTATTTCCTTCTAGATCTTGATGTTCTGGTCTTCCATCTGAATTAAGGAAGACTGAGGCAGCCTTTTCTGGTGTGGTTTGTCAGCTTGGAGGGCTTTTAAAGTAATTAGAAATGTTGTCCACAGTAGGAAGCTGTCACATGCCTGTGCTAGAAGCAGCTGTGCTGCAGCTGGCACATCTCTGCACCTTGGGTTGCTGGTTGCCACTTCCAGCTCTCAGCCACGCAAATCACAGGCTGAATAAATCACCCTGAGGAGGAGCATGGCACAGGGAAGGCATCCTCCCTCTGGGATGCTGACAGATTGGAAAGCCTCTGCTTAAGCATAGCTGGTAACTTATTTTCTAAAGTGAAATTTGATAGAGGGCAAGGATTAAGTATTTCTCCATGTGCTGCCCATTGTCTTTCTGAACTGGGAACAAATGTGTTTGGAAACTTTCTCATTCTGTTTCTGTGTGTTATGACAGGGATGCCCAGGCCTCAGTTTGCTGGCAAGGTGTGGGTGCAGGTCGCAGCTGGTGCTGGGTGATGCAAGAGGAGATGTGGCTCCTTGCCCTCTGCTTGCACACCTACTTTTCTCTCCTCCTTCAGCTTTCTTTCCATTTGGACTCAAGTTTTTGTATTTTTTTCTTGCACTTTTCCAGCCCCAAACCTGGTTATAATATGTCCTTGTATCATATTTTTCCTCTCCTCTTCACAACAGCCTTTAGCTGTCCTGCAGTTTTGACATGAGTGACAAGGAGTACCTCCAGCTGCCTTTGGGAATGGCTCTCTTGGCATAGCCCAGAAGTACTTGTACTGAAATAAATAACCTTGTATTTTATTAACCAACAAATTAAAACCATGTGACGGATCACTATTGCTTCCCATGACAGATGATAGGAACAAAACTTAATCTGAACTGAGAAGCATTTACATAAGGTGAATGTTTGCCTAGATACAAGTGTCTGTAACTTTGAAGTAATTTTATTTGTACTCAAGGTTATTTTTCTGCTTTGGCTTTGTGTTTTGGCCTTGCATTAGGGCCTAGGTAATTTCTTTTCAGCTTATGAACAGTTGATGCCTGAAAAAGTACACAGTAATTAGAACATCTACCCTGATAAGACCCAAAAACTCTGAACAACACTTTCCTGTTACCAGGAGGCGTCAGTGTAAAGTCCATGCAATAAGGTGATTTAGCTTGGGTGTGTACAGGCGATGCTAAGATGAAAGTCAGTGATAAATAGCACGAGTCCTTTCCCTAATCTCTCCATTAGTGCTGGCATCAACATGCTTATTGTATGCCTTGGACCTGCTTTAAGCCCCACAATGTGTTGGACACCCCAGGTTCTCTGTAGATACTGCTGTGTATTTGATCATAACAGCTACTTACAGGTACCTGACTCATGTGAGATCCAGGGATCACCCAACTGGCTGCCTTTTCTGCTGAAGGAAGCCAGAGGCTGTGAACCTTGATACATTTTATGTTAAATTAAAAGAAAACACAGTTTCATCCTAGGGATCAAGAAGAGCCTTTTGTTACAAAACAGAATCCCAGAACTCAATTGTAAATTGAGGTGGTTTGGATAGATTTGAAAATGTGTGTAAACCTGTGCTCTGTTAGAAGTGAAAAGGTACATTGCCCTGTGTGTATATGCTCTGTGGCTCGTTTGGAGCTTGCAGACATGAAAAATGCACACTGCACATGGGGAAGGATGGCTTGGGTTGAGGTACTTTGTGCATTCTGCTGGAAATGTACATTTGGGACAGGAGTTTTCAGCTGACAAGCTGTAAATCAGTGCCTGCTATTGCAGCATGCGCTTTAATGGGAGTCACATAATTTTACTAATCTCCTTCCAAGTGTTAGGAAATAAACAATTTCCTAATCCAGGCCACGTTGTTGTTGTTGTTATTTGTACTATAACTTGTGCCAGGTGCTGTGCAGACAGGCTGAAGCAGCTCCAGCCCTGGTGCAGTGGTACATGGGCACCTGAGCACCGCTATCTCTGGCTGCTCTGCAGAGCAGAAAAGGGATGTGAGGACAGGACCACAAGGGTGATGAACTAAAGGGCTAAAATTACTGCCCTTGTTCACACTTAAAAATAGCTCCTTACAGGCTGAGGTTTTATTTGAGTTACAGCTTATTTTGTGAGAAACTAATTTATTCCGATATGAGTAAGTGAGGCAGAATCTGCACTTAGCTAAGACCTATTTATGTATTTATTTGCTCAGCATGAGGGGATAGTAGGAGGCTGGACACTTTCAGCTTAGCAAAGCCGCATCTTTTCACATTAAAAAACTGATTCTATCTCAGGATATATTCAAATGAATGTTAATGGATGTTAAAAAGTTTTAAAAGCTTTTATTTTAGTGTCCTGTGGTATAGATGTAGGTCACTATATATACACAGAGGTAGTGAAACAAACTTTTTTGCCTTTATATAATGTACTCTTCATTGACCAAAATGTGGAAAAATATGTTAAAAATTATCTTTTATTAGCTCTTGTGGCTGTTTGCACCAGACTGGTGGGTGCTGCTCCCTTTTGAACACTTAAAGTTGTCTCTCCTGGAAGAAGTGTTTGCACTGACAGCTGGTGGAAATCAAAGTGTTTGCTGTGCTATTATTACTTCCTCACCTTTTCCCCTAGCCCCCAACATTCTGTTCACAGGCACATCACAGTGCTCCTGGTGTGTTTAAAGAAATGGCTTGTAAGTGAAGTGTCCACTGATGTACATGAATATTTAAAGCTCTGCTGAGCAGCACATGGGCTGTTTCCTGCAACTGCGAGCTTGGTTACAGCCAGGCACAGCATTAGGCTGATAACATCATAAACTACACAAAATGGTAATGCAATCCAAATGTTTGTGCTGCCAGTGAATATTCTGATCACATTTGCTAACTCTAATTATTTCTTCCTTGGTAAAAAAAGTTTTGGTTTTGTTTTGCTTTGGTTTTTTTTCCACCTTTATCAAAGCAAATTCTTGTGTTTCATCTGTCAGCAGAGCTGCTATTCTGTTGGAAGGTCTGAGTGAAGTTTTTGAATGTTTGTGATGAATGAGCTGGGATAAAAAATACTTTGGCTCTTTGATGGCCTGTGTAGTTTGCAAGTCTGACAGATTTGTTCAGTTTGGAAATGTGATGAGCAATATCAGAGGCCATACCTACATGCTAATTCAAGGCATAGTTTTTCCATCACACTGAAAGGTCTTAACATCTCTGTTGTGGCTCAAGAGATTCATATTCTGAGATCTCAGATTCTTCACAAACCGAGAGCAAGTAGTGCCCAGATTTTGAACTTTCCTCTTTTTCTTTTCTCTTAGAACAAAATTGAATTACAATCCTCCAAAGGATGATGGCTCAACGTACAAGATTGAACTCGAAGGGATATCTGTTGATATCATGAAAGAGATACTAGATTACATCTTCAGTGGGCAGGTATGGTATTAAAAAAACCCCTAAACCTCACTTGGAATATTTGGCAAAATAACTTGAGTTTTTACACTGCTATCCTGAAAGATGTTTAAAGCTTTGTGGTAAAACTTCTGCAGAGTGGGACTGTGCATATGAAGTTGAGGCAGTAGGCTCTGCAGGAGTTGTCTCTGCTCTTCTTGTGCAGCAGGGAAGGACTTAAAAATTTAGAGTCAATGTCAAATGCTTGTGTTAAAATTGGTGGCTACCTTCAGTAACCTGCTTTAAAACAGGCAGTGTTTGTCAGCTGTGACAGAGGACTGCTTTGGTTGCCACAGAGATGGAGACCCCATCACTGAGCATTACAGTGCACCAGGCACCTCCCTCCCTGCCCCTGGTGCCCACCTCTCTGGCCTCTTGTCAGATCTGCCTGCCAGCAGCCTTAGCAGGAATTAAAGCTGGTGTTTCTGGTTTATTTGGAACCAGACTGAGATTGCTGAATGAGTTTTATCTTTCAGCAGAAAAAGAAAAGGCAGATTTGGCTTGAAATTCATTCCTGCATGTATGTTTAAAAAAAGTATTTATTTATTACAGCAAAACTCATTTTAGGTTCCTGGATGAGAAGAGCAATTTTATGGCTGGTTACTTCAGGAACTTATCAAAATTTCTGCTCCACACCTTATGTCAAGCAAATGCCTTTCCAACCCTGTGTTAATTAATAAATGGTTAGCAGTCATATCAGTTCTCCTAATTTTTACACTGGCATTAATACTCCATTCTTCAGCCACTGAGAATGAGTGTAATGAATGCAGGCATGTCATGGAACAAATGAGTGATAGTAGCTATAACTTCTAAATTAATTCTTGCAGATCAGGCTAAATGAAGAAACTATCCAAGATGTGGTACAGGCAGCTGATCTCCTGCTGCTTACAGACTTAAAAACTCTCTGCTGTGAGTTTTTAGAAGGTTGCATAGCTGCTGAGAACTGTATTGGTATTCGGGACTTTGCACTGCACTATTGTTTGCATCATGTTCACTACCTTGCCTCAGAGTATCTGGAAACTCACTTTCGAGATGTCAGCAGCACAGAGGAATTCTTGGAACTGACTCCTCAAAAACTGAAAGAAGTGCTGTCCATGGAAAAGCTCAATGTTGGAAACGAAAGATACGTCTTTGAAGCGGTGATTAGGTGGATTTCTCATGATTCAGAATCCAGAAAGGTCAGGACATCCAAATGTTTGCATTTTGAACGTGGCGCAAATCGGAGTGTTCATTGTTGTCAGTGGGAACTTGAAATAGATCTGTTTCTTTCAGGACTAATCTTATAGAGTTTATTGAATTTTGCCTGAAATGCAGATCATGGCATTGCAGTAAAAGGGTGAAAGCTGTGTTGATGATCTGCAACGTCATCTGTTGCTTTTGTTATTTAATAGACATTAACAAAAAGCGCACCATTTTGACATTTGATGATATAATCTTGTTTACATGGTGAGAAAGCAAGCCTCATGTTTATAGAGAAACTTTGAGGACTTTGATGCATTTTCTTACTAACACCGTGCCGTGTAGTTTATTACTTACAAGTATCAAAAAAACTCTCGGGTATTTGCTAAACACAGAAGCATCAGCAGCTCCGTGTGGCTCCATGCTGGGGGTGACCTCGTGTCCCCGCTGCCTCCCGCAGGTCCACATGAAGGATGTCATGTCGGCAGTGTGGGTGTCGGGGCTGGACGCCGCCTACCTGCGCGAGCAGATGATGAGCGAGCCGCTGGTCCGCGAGATCGTCAAGGAGTGCAACAACATCCCCCTGACACCCCCGCAGCAGGGAGAGGCCATGCTGGCCTCCTTCAAGCCCCGGGGCTACTCCGAGTGCATCGTGACTGTTGGGGGGGAAGAGAGAGTGTAAGTGTGCAGTGGTGGCATCACAGCTGGTCCCAGCGCCGGCACTCACGGCGCTCGGAAAACGCAGAGCGCAGAGAATGTGTGCGCCTGTTGCTTATTGCTCTGTCACTTGAGTTTGGTTTAGGTTGGTCAGACACACCTGAAATACCTTTTGGGGATGATTCAGCAATAAATAGTTATTTTGTTTCTGACATTCAAGGTGCAATAAGGTTAGGGTAAGGTTGTTTCTTCAGTAAGTGTTTGCTGGGGTTTTTTTAAACTGAATAGACTTAAACACAGAATCATTTCTGATGATGTGAAAAGCATCTATAACAAGACTTAGAATTAATGTTTTTTAAACTGTTTTGTTTATAATAGATGTGGTTCCAAAAAAAAAGTCATTATTGATGCATCTGAGATAAGGTGAAAATTCCTGTTCCACACAATAATCCCTTTCTTTTCTTGAGTACCCCCTGCAGAAGAAGGGAGGGTTCTGTCCTGTTTAAATAAATTTAGCATTTAGATGTTAGCTCTTTATAGAAATGTAGTAAACCACTCAGATAGCATTTGCATATAATTTGTGACTCACTTTACTCAGACATTACTAATACTCTCTATCAGTTCTTCTTAGCTCATTCAAGTTCATAAAAAAGTTTACAGGCAGATACAGTAGGAATGCAGTGAATCAACTTTTTATGTCTCCAAGTCTGTACAAACTCAATTTACATGTTTGGTTTGGGGGTCTTCTCCTTACCAGGGAAATGCCACATGATGAATATACAGGAAAGCAAGAACAAGCAAGCTTTGGACACAAGGTGTTAACAGTGAACTCGTAAAACTCTGTCTTTGTCTTTCTGTTTCTGCTTGTTCCCTCCCCACCCTGTGTTCAGATCACGGAAACCAACCTCAGTGATGCGGTGTATGTGTCCTCTTTATGATCCCAATAGACAGCTCTGGATTGAACTTGCTCCTATGAGTATTCCAAGGATCAATCATGGAGTATTGTCAGCAGGTAAAGGGGAACTTTGTCTTTGTAAAGTCAATGTTATGAAAACTTACCAGTGCCTCAATATCTGAGATACAGCTTATGATAATATATTTTCTTCAATACTGATTGCACTGGGGTTATTTCATGCTTCCCCTTTGTCTGCCCAAAACTGTACTTGATTCTGTGAAAATCCCTGTCATCTGAGTGTCTTAAAATCACTATTCCTGCAACATTTTGTGGGAATCTGTTACGTCTGTCTCTCCAGGAGTATTTCACATTTTAAGTAAATTCTAGTTGCTGCATCACTGAATATGTTGAAGGGTATCTGCAGGGGTAGACTTGAGTCAGATGTAAGTATGTGCTTTACCTTCTCCAGTCCAGAGTCTGACCTGTGACTGGTCTGGATGTCCTGGTGAATTCCAGAATACAGCTCACCAGTCATGTTGTTTTGCTCAGTGTGCAGGTGTGAGTCCTCTTCTTGAGAGTCCTGTTCTAAGATCATGTTACATTTTGTTTTACAGAAGGATTTTTATTTGTGCTTGGTGGTCAGGACGAAAACAAGGGAACGCTAAGCTCTGGAGAGAAATATGATCCAGACACCAATTCATGGAGTTCCTTACCACCGATGCATGAGGCAAGATCTCTATCTAACTGTTGGGATTTAAGTTTTTACTTTGGCAAAATGTTCCTTTTCTTCTGCAAAATTTTATTCTGAATCTCCAGTCGCTTGCATCTTACACATTCAAAATCATGCTACAGACTGACTTCTGTTTATATCCTGTTGTTCTTGTGGTCTGATGCTGACTGCTGGATCTGGAAAAACTAAGCAATTGGTGAAGAGCTAACTGTAAGATGAACTACAAAATTTCAGGAATTTCATAATGAATCAGTCCTATAGTATACTTAATGTTCTGCGTATACTGGCCTTCTAAAACAAGAGACCTCTGAGATGGACAAAGGGATCGGACTGTGCAGAAAAGATGGACAGAGGACTGGCCAACATACAGAACTTGGCTTGCACAGACATATTTAGGTTTGGTTTGAGTTAATGCTTCCTTCTTCATAATTACATTCCATCCAAAAGTAAAAATTTGTTATTTGTAAACATATATCCTTAATACACCTGTGTTTTTATCTTTGTAAATCAGCACAGAGTGTTTATTAAGAAGTTGTTTACCACAGGATTTTCCTCTTTGCAATCTCTGGTTGACAAAGGCATGTAGATTTGGCTACAATTTTAGTTATGATGCATTAAGTTTCCTGCTTGTGATTATGTTTGCTGTGAGACTGAGGGGTAGCTGGGCTCATACACACAAAACAGAAGAGCTGCCTTTGCACAGAGAATGGGTCCAGGCTTTGCTGCTATAGAGACCTGAAAGCAGCAGCTTCATTGTGGAGACCACTACTATGGGAACTGAAATATGGCCAAGCTCTGTTCTTAGATTTCTGTGTGGTCTCTTTGGCTTCTGCTGCTCTGCCTTTTTTGTTGTTGTTGTTTTGATACCCTTTGTTTGTTTAGTTGATTAAATTAATAATCTTATGCTGATGTTTTGGACTTCACCATTAAAAAACAATACAAAACAAAAGCCAGGCATAATACCAATAGCACTTTGCAGACAGATGCTCTGAAAAATAAGATTGTATTCATTTATTCACAATGGCAGTTATGTTCCTCAGTGTTGATTTTATTGATGTTCCTTAGGCACGACATAACTTTGGTGTGGTAGAGATTGATGGGATTCTGTATATTCTGGGAGGTGAGGATGGTGAAAGGGAGCTGATCTCCATGGAGAGCTATGATATTTATAGCCGGACCTGGACCAAGCAGCCAGACTTGACCATGGTTAGAAAGGTAAAAACTACATCTTATTTACTGTGTTGCTTCTTGTTAAACAGTCAATGCAGATATATTTATGTACATATATATATAAAATATGTGTTTTAATCTTTTGCTTCAAGTAGAGGCGGTAGCAAATAATCTCAGAATGAAATGGGAGTGAGCAGCTTCTTCTCTCTTTATACACCAAAACAAAACTCTGGCTAAGCATTTTTATTCCTTGCATTGTTTGACACGTGGTACAGGCAACCCAATATCTCTATGTGTGTATAGACAGCTTTGAGCTCTCAATACTGTGCATTTGTGTGTCATTTTAGATATATTTTTCTTTTTTTTTCTCCATAAGATTGGCTGCTATGCAGCTATGAAGAAGAAAATCTATGCAATGGGAGGAGGCTCCTATGGAAAACTCTTTGAATCTGTGGAGTGTTACGACCCCAGGACTCAGCAGTGGACAGCAATCTGTCCTCTCAAAGAGAGGAGGTGAGGGAAAATGGAAGCACAGGAGTAGATTTCTTTTCCAGGCCTCTGATGGGAGGAAAGTGTCCTTTTCCTGATGAATCTGTGAAAATGGCCTATGAATCTCACCAGGTCTTTCTGAGTCATGGTGGCCTGTAGTTAACAAGTGACTGAGTAAAATCAAGCATCCAAGCAATAAATACAAATTTTGTAGGAACGTAGCCCTGATGTTACAAGCAATAGTTCCCTGATGCAAAATGAAAACTAGAAGTTATAGTTCAATTAGAACTTCCAAATATTTTCAGAGAGAAATATTTTTACTGTTTTTTTTCTTTTGTGATCTGAATTAGGTGCTTACAATTAATATCCATGACTCATCTTGTTGGATATTTAAGGCATCTGCGTGTATAAATGAATAAAAGAGTAAAAGATGAAGAAAGTTCAGAAGGGTATGCAAAAGGGTTTTGATACATTGCATTAATATTCTTCCCTTGTTTGGATTTTCAGATTTGGGGCAGTGGCCTGTGGAGTTGCCTCTGAGCTTTATGTATTTGGTGGGGTCAGGAGTCGTGACGACAGCCAAGCCAGTGAGATGGTGACGTGCAAATCAGAGTTTTATCATGATGAGTTTAAAAGGTAACTGCCTGCAGCTCTAAACATAGAAAGCAACTTGCCATCCAGTCATCTGCCTGGTGCCTCACCCTTTGTTCCTGCACTCCAGAGCAGATGAGCTCTGTGTCATGTATCTGTTGCTCATTTCATGTTTTGTGACCTGGTATGGCTGTGGCTGAAGGCCCATCCACTCCACTTTGCCCTCTGTCATGCCAAGCCTAAAGCCTTGGAGCCACCATGTGGGTCTTGAGTGCCCCTGGACAGGAGAAGCACCTTGGTCACACAGGGAGTTTGTGGTTCTTCCCCTGCAGCTGCTGCCCCCACCCCTCCTCATGCCCACGGGTCCCTGTTGAGTGCATATTACAGATCTTTTCCAACCTAAATGATTCCATGGTTCTACAGAGCAATGTATGTATGTACAGGGATATTTCTTCACAATCCAGTCCTATCTCCAAAGATTTGCAGCTTAGGGAATTCCTGAACTAGAGATGAGAAATTTCATATATTTCTGTTCCAAGCATTTATAGCTGATGTAAGTTTTTGCCACAGGAAAGACACTATGGATGCTATACATCCCACAGCCACCTCACCACACTGCATGGCTCATCTCTTTCTGTTTGTTTTGAATTTGCTTCTGATCACTTTATTTGTTATCTCTTGGCTCTGGTAGTATAATGCACCTTACTCTATGTGGCAACCATTCAAAATGTTACCTAACATTGAATTTTTTGTTTAGTCACCTTATTCTCCAGTCATAACTGACAAGCTTGGTTCCTCCAGTGACTTTTTTCTGGCATATAACTGTAAATTGGATTATTCTTCTTTCATAAATTAAATTTTAAAAAGACTTTGTGGTCAGATGTTTCAAGGCTTGTTGACAAGTGAAGGAGATTATCATGTCTTTAGTAGAAGATCAAGACTGATTTATGACAGTGACCTGTATAAAAGGACACAAAAATAGAACAGTACATGTAAATTCATTATATAATTTTCTTGCAAGATATGGTTGTAAAGAGACTTTAATTTCTGTATGAAGAGGTCTTCTCTGTTGTTCAAAGTGATGTCTAAACTAGCTATAATCAAATGAAGCTGACGAAAAACATCCTTTTAAATTGGTTAAAGGAAGCAGACAGATCAGAGGGGCTGTTGCTGCTGATGCTCCCTTAGTGTTTGCTAGCCTTCTGGGGGCTGGGGAAATGGTAGAAGTTTATTAATGTTTTGCAAGAGGTTTTTGAAAGGGAAAACTGTGGAAAGAGGTGCTCCCCTCTTTCTTGCTTGCTATTTTCAGCTGATTTACTTGAAGTATTTCCAGCCTGATTCTGTTCTTCAGAAGGTTATAGCTTGTGATTCCTCAGCAGTGGCTGCAAACCTGTTTTTCCCTGGGTGATGCAGGTTGAGCTGTCCCAAAGTGGAGTTTGGGGAGCTGGGAGGGCCCAGCCTGGGTGCTGCAGGTGAGTCCCTGGTGCCACCTGCTGACTGCAGCACCCACACCTGCCACCGTGGGATGCATTTGTGTCTTTGCTTGGTGGCATCCCCGGGGCCTTCCAGGATTCCCGTGGAACAGTGATGGAGCTCCAGCTGCTCTGAGTGCTGGGTGTGTGGTGTGAGGGCTGGCACGGAGGTAACTGATGGAGCTGATGGAGGAGGAGCATGGGGAGGGCAGCTGAGAGATCAGACTTTGCCTTTCTGCTCTGCCACTGCCCAGTCTGAGCTTAGAAATTTAACTCGGCATGAACCTGCAGGCAGGGCACAGGTTGTGGGTGTTCCTGTGGAGACTGGGGACCAGGGAAGGTTGGGATATGGCAGCTGCTGCCTGGGGACCAGGGAAGGTTGGGAGATGGCAGCTGCTGCCTGAGGGTGGTGCTCCCGAGGTTTGGAAGGCCCCCAGCTCAGCCCAGGGGTGCTGTAGCCAGAAGAGGGTGCAGTGTCTCTGTGTTATGTTCCAGCACTCAGCTCCAGGGCCTGTCAGTTACCCCAGGTTTTGTATAGCAGATCGATTCTAGCAGTCTCAAACCAAAATTCACTATTTTTAATAGTTATGTGCCAATACTGCATACTTTGTAATGAGCTGTGTGGGCTTTTCCTGCTGTTTTTAAGTCAGTGCAGAACTCCATGATGTTCACTTTCTCTGTGGATGGAGAGAACTCTCTGGACTGTGAGTGCAGCTGTGGGATGATGCTGGTTATGGGGTACGTGCAGCAGTGCACTCCTGTGTCACCTGCACAAATTTCCATGTGTGCCTCAGGCCTCACTGCCAGAGCACAAGGGCCAGCATCATCCCAGGCACCCAGAGCCTGAGTGTCTGACTTACAGGTTTTACTCCAGTGAATGTCTAAGGATGTACTCACATCAGTATATAAACATATTAATTCATGTAAGCTGCCATAATTCTGGTTTGAATTGGATTAAAGGACTGGACTTGCTTAATATTGTTTACTTTGACAGTAACTTACTCCAAAATAACTCACAGTGCAGAGTCTTTCAAAATTGTTATTCTTAACCATGACGCAGACTTTTCAAAGACTGGGGATGTGCTGAGATCTTCACACTAGCAAAAAAATAAACACTGAGACTCCTGTTAAGCTGTGCTGTATAAACAAGTAATAAAATAAATGAAGTGAGACAGAATAGTAGCATCCACATGAAATGTGGACAGGGTAATGTAGGAAATAATTCTCATACTTGAAGTACTGCTGTAAGTGAGATTTTTCAATTAATAAATGTTTTGTCAGCCTGACTTTAGAGTCATGTGCATGACTGGATTTAAGTGAACCCAGAGACAGAAAAAGCTCTATGTCAGACTGCAGGGTTTTTGCAGGATGTAGATTTTTTTTTTCCAAAGGCTATAGATTGAGCTTTGTGTGCATTGTATCCTGTTTTTTTAAAAATATTGATCAAGCTAAAAACAGATTTAATGAATGTGAAAATGGAAGATGGAAATGTGAAGGTATCCTTCACTCAGTCATCCAGTGTTGGTCTACTCCATAAAAAGCAGGAAGTCTTAAACACATACTCAAGACCTTGATGGGTCAGACTTTCTGTCAGAGTTCATAATTTATAATACACCTTTTGCACCATGTAGGTGAGTGGAGAATTGAATGATGTCTGTACACACTTGGGTTTTTTCTTTTCAATGTGGATGGCTGGAAATATTTAACAGAGCCCACACTGACTTTAGGATTCTTTGCAAGATCTGCTGGTGTACAGCCACTACTGCCTTTCCCTGGTGGTCTGTAAGTGGGGTAGGATTTCTTCCTTCTTTTCATAGTTCAAAAAAGAATTACAAAAATTTGCAGATATTGAGGGGGATAAAAGTGAGAGATCATTTTCAGAAGCAGTACTTTGATAAAATATCCTTTACAATGTTCTTCTTGCTACTGGAACATCATAAAAATAAGGAAGAGCTTTCAGCAGTATATAACTAGTGAACTAAATATTTTGTGACATAGGATGTGTAATTAGCAACATTCTTCCAGTCAGAGTGCAGGAATTTCATTAAAAGCAAGTGTTTATGCACATGTAATGAGAACCCTGACTGATAGCACCATCAGATGAGAGGAACATGGCTTTCCATTCATTTCCAGGCTTCCTTTCTCAGCTGGGGTGAGGTGACGTGTCTGGAATATGTTGGTTCTGTGTCACATCTTTATTTACTTCCCACCTGGAAATAAAGCAGTTACCCCCACTCGTTAATTACAGCCGTGTGGATGGATCAATTTGTTTCTCTCACTTTAAGACTGAGGAAAAAATCAGGATTCCTTCCCTTCTTTTTTTAAATTGGGTGGAAGCCTGTTTCAGTTTCAGAGGCATCACTCCTGCCCGTGGTTGCAGCAGGACCTGCCTTCCCCCTGCTCCTCTTGGACTTGCTTTGAGTGGAACCATCCCAGGGAAGTACGCAAGAGTTCTGTTCCAAGGACTGTTTTCAGATTCCTGAAGATTGTGAATTTTTGGTCACGGTGTTTTTTCCATACTGTTCAAACAGCAGGCACAGCCCACATTAAGCTGGAGCTTAGTCAAATTCTGATGAAACGTGACCCCTTGCCCTTCCTGTCTTTGTTCCTTCCTAGTTTAAACTGCTAAAGCTGCTGTGAATGTGAATGTTCCTGAAAAGTGCCTGTTTTTTAAAGTATACACGTTGAGAAAGCCTGAAGATGAATTTTCACAAGCAGCTACAGATACTTTAATATTGTCCTCTGGTCATGCACAGTAGGAGCTTGGGTCTCACCCTGTGGGTGGAGGTTTTTTCATTTAAACTACAAACCCCAGAGTATCTAGTGCAGATAAACTCCTGATTTGAGGCTTTTCCCTTCCTTAACCTGGTTTTATAGTTAGAATTTAAAAACAAAAAATCCAGTCCTCCTTCTGCATTTCTCTGCCACTTACTCAGTTTTCAGAATTCTAGGTCACTTGCTGCTAAAACACAGTGAAGATTCTGTGTCCTCCTCGTACCAGGGAAGGAAGCTAATGAAATATAGTGCAAGTTGTTTTGATCTGTGAGAGTTTCTGAACCAGTGTAGAGAACTTCTCCTTTTCTCTCCTTAGTTCATCTGTCCTCCTCTGTGACAGCTACAAACCATTTCCTTGCTTAGTGCAGAATGTTGATCCTTCAGTGTACAGAACAGACAAAATAATGGATGGTTAATCCTTTCATTTGCCCTTTAAAAATTGATTTCTGTCTCCAAGATAATTGATATGAAGCAGCATCTCCTTCAGTGCCAGAAGAGTGGTTTACTTCTGAATCAGGAGTTCAGATGATGCAAAATTTTCAAAGATCAGCAGTATCTGGGAGGGCATTTTCCTTCAAATTAACCTGGTATGGCCATGAAAATATATGGGATGATTTTCAAAGATTTCTCAGACCTTTGTGTTCTCTAAATTATTTTTAAAAAAGTGTAGGGGCAGTCCCCTAAAATGCCCTTGATTCATCCCAGGGTCTGTACACGGTAACTGTGACAGCATCTGCAGAGGTGCAGCAGCATTTTGTAGGAATTTGTTTCAGAACCAGAACAGAGAGGATGCTGATAATTTTTGGACCTCTTTATAAACCAGCATCCCACGTGGATGAGGGGTGCATCCCTACCTGCTTCCCAAAGGCTTCAACACAGGAAACTGCTTTTCATTTGGTGGAAAGATCAGGCTGATGTAGTGTTGAAATGAGCCTGTGCTCACAGTGAACACAGGGGAATTGGCAGATCACTGCAGGAGCTGGAAAGGGATTGAAAAGAGTATGTGATTGGGAAGGTCTGTGGCAATTCCAGATAAAGGACATTTCTTTTCCAAATTCCATTACCACTTTGATTTCCAGACCTCTATCCCTTGTTTGAAGTTAAGCATTGCCAAGTGCTGCATTTTTCATAGCAGGCAAGGATTTGTTGTCTCTGATAAAGCATTATTAAAGAAGTTGAAGAATTATATGGGGGAGACACTGCTTAATAACAAGGTTCTGCTGTAGCAATTTGTTATTTCCTCTACTATGGATCATTAAAACTTATATGTGTTTAGTTTAAAGACAATTTAAAGACTAATTTTAAGACAAAACTGCCTAAAATTTTCTCTGTAGGGAAGATTGACTGGCATAGCTCTTGTTGGCTCTCTAACATGCTTGCTCTCTTCCAGAAGGTCACACAGGGTGGCTGCAAGAATAATTTTTTATAGGTAGATTACACAGATGAGTGGAGCAATTCTGAAATTAAGCAACTTCAGGATACAGCAGTACTAACTGCTTTTCCTGGCTGGGAGAAACCAGTTTGGACTGTCCCAAACTATACAATGTTCCCTTTACAGAACAAATTAATATGTACACTCTGCTTTTGAGTTAAAGATTACAGCTGCAAAAAGACTCTGGATTATTTTTTTAAAATGTGCTCACTAAAAATCAAACCCTGTTTTTTAATTGTTATTTTTTACAGGTGGATTTATCTAAATGACCAGAACTTATGTATCCCAACTAGCTCTTCTTTTGTGTATGGAGCTGTGCCCATCGGAGCCAGCATATACGTGATTGGAGATCTCGATACAGGTCAGAACCAGGACTAAAAATCTCTTTATGCTCATTTCCTTCCAATACTTCGAATACTTGGCACTGATGAGACTGAACATTTTAAGAATAAGAGGCTGGGACGCTGTTCTGTCACTGTGGGTCAGGGGGATTATGCTGGACATTCAGAAACACACAATTTGGACCTCTTCAGTAACAAGTTTAGTGCTATGAGCATTGGGTTGATTTGGTTGAATAGTTTGAAGACCACAAGAGGTCGAGACTAAGAGTGTGTTACTGCTTTTATCTAAATGTAGGAAGACCTGTTAGTGCCTGAGGTTGTAGGTCCTGTCTTTGCAGTGGGAAACAGGCAATTCTGCATTTTAGGGGCATCGTTCATTCATGTGGATGTGATAGTGACTCTTGGCTGTCAATCCCACCCGAATAGATGTGTGCTATCAAACATACTCAGTTCTCAGCTGCCAGCCTCGCTCTGTAAAAGAGATTTGGAAGACTTTTGTGGCCATGTGTACGTATATGAGTGTGTAGCAGGGCTTTCTCCAAAATACAAGCAAACGAAATTCCAAATTTGGTGGGTTTAAGTAGATTAGAAATGCCATAGTAGTTCCCTGACAATTTCAGCTACCCATCCAGACACTGACTTGTGTTCCTGTGCATGCTCTCGTTCACGCACTTGCCTTACGAGAGGTTAAACGTGGCGGCAGCCGCAGCGAGTTTTAAGCATCCCGTCTCTCTTTTCGTTAATTCAGGTACAAACTATGACTATGTTAGGGAGTTTAAGAGAAGCACGGGCACCTGGCAGCGCACTAAGCCGCTGTTCCCCTCGGACCTGCGCCGGACGGGCTGCGCGGCGCTGCGCATCGCCAACTGCAAGCTCTTCCGACTGCAGCTGCAGCAGGGGTTGTTCCGCATCCGCGTTCCTTCTCCGTGATCCGCGTGCTGCCAGGGGAGGAGACTGGAAGAGTTCTGTGCAGTCCAACATAATCTAGCTCTATTTAAAGGAAAAGCTGAGAAATTACAGCTGAAACTTACACTGTATGCTGTGCTTTGGTATGGTAACTGTTTTTGTTTTAAATGCTTACAAAGCTTGAGTCTCAGTACTTGTTTCGGGAACAAATAACTTAAGTACACATTAAAAAGAAGAGAAGGGGGAAAATAAAAGGGGAGATCAAGGAAACACCTTCAGTCGTAACCATTTGGAGTTTAAACCTGTTATTGAAGGAGGATTTTTGTGTCTGAAACTGGTGGGAATTGGTTTCCTTTGGCAAAGATTATTGAAAAGCA
>VYXD01006822.1:563629-574566 GCA_013397195.1 Hylia prasina
AAATTACTTATTCTAGGTAACTGCTTCTTAGTTATAGAAGTATTTGCAATACATAAAAGGCTTGTATAGAATAATTTTTGGAGGTTATTTGAAATAATCTATTGAAATGTCTTGAAAAGTGAGCTGGAAGATTTGAGCTTTTCAGTGGAAAAAGGCTAAATCTTGGTGCCCAGCAGTTTTGCAGAGTTTCTGTGAGCAGACAACACCTGCCAGAGCACTTCAGTACGTGAAGCTGCTCAATGCCACTGCCTACCTGTGCCCTTGAATTTGCATCATGAAATGAGGCTGTTCTGAGCCCTGGTAAAACCTGATGGGTCTGATTACAATAATAGAAAGAAGCGTCCCCTGTGTAATTAGTGGTGTTTTAGCAATAAAACAAGATTATTATTATTTTTTTTTTTANCTGTGGAACAATTTTGTATCTGATGAAAGCAAGAGCCATTTTGGAAAGTTTAAATTTTCATCTGCAACAGGCAGTGTGCTACAAAAACCTGATCCTTGGCTGGGCTTGAGGTTCTGTCCTGAATGATCTCACATGCGAAAGCTTTGGGTTTTAGTAATCTGCTTTATTAATTTACACATAATAGCATGAAAGCAGTATCATCTCTGTCACTTGTTTTCCTGTCTTTATGTCTTAAAATCAAAGCCTGTTTATTTATTAGAGTGAATAAAGTAGTACACAACGGTATCTGCCAAGGTGATCAAGTTAAACACAGCTGACATTCTGTAAAGCTCTTGCTATAGTTTCTTTCTGAAGGGACGCCAGGGAGTGCCCTCTTAAGAAATCCTTTCAAACCCTTTCAGAGCTGGTCTTAAACTAGTCAACTAGTCCAAAGGACTTTTTTTGATTGCTTAGAGAACATGAAGTCTGTTCTAGCTTTTGTTTGCTTAGGGAAACACCTGCTAAGTCAATTTAAAGCCTTTTTTTTTTTTTTTTTTTAATCTTTGACTTCCAAAACCTGAGTGGTTTGCTTCTTGCAATTGAAACATGTTTGTATTTAAGGGTCTGAGACTGCATTTTGCAATGCATGGTGAGTGTTCTGTCCTATCTTGGTTACATGATATACACAGCAAGCTGTGTTCTGGGGGGCTCCTGGAAGCTCCTTTACTTGGAGCACTCCTGGACACTCCTGGAAGTGCCAAGGCCTGGACAAGGTTCAGTACAAGATTCTCCTAATACTGCACAAGCCTTGCTGTGAGTTTCAGACAGGGAAGAGGCTGGGTTAGGTACAGAACTCATGGAATTGCCACCACTGCCTGCCCTCAGTGTTTGGATTTCCAAAGCCCATCAGGGGCAGGTCCTAGGTGTTCCATGCATGATGTTTCCTATGGCCTCAGGTGTTTTCTCTTTTGCTGTTATTAACAGGATTTGCCTTTCACTCTCTCTGAACACACAGCCTGTGCCCATGGTCCCTGGGAGCACAGCTCCTGTGGGTCAGAGGGTGGCCACACCAACTTGCTCCCTGTGGCTTTTGCACACCTCTGCACATCAGTGTGTGGGGGGACAGTGCTTAGTACACAGGAAAATGACTTCTCATTGAGCTTGTAAAACTGATGCCAGCAGCTCAGAGATCACCTGAACAGCTGTAAGCAAACCTGCAGGTAGAGCAGGTGTAGCCCAGTCCCTCATGTGTGTCACTGTGGCTGGAAGTCTGGCGCCTTGTCCAGGGGGAAAAGCCCCTATTCCCAGCTACCTCATTTTTTCTTTCTTTGCACTTTGTCGAATATTTTTTGTTTTGTTTTGTTTTAAATCTCATTTTGTCCTTCAATTTAAAAAAACCTAAAAGCAGACAAGAAGCAGGACAGAATGGTACCATTGCCCAAGGACAGTTTAATTTCATTTTGAATTAATGTTTCTGTACAAAAAGACCAAGGTTGACCTGCAGCTGCTGTAAAAAGTAAATAAAAATTTCTACTACTTGAAAGTAACTTTTATACTTGGAAATGAGAGTAGCAACTGAAAGGCTGTCCTGATGATTTTTAAACAGGAAAAGATCTGTTTAAAAAACAGAAGTCTCTGCTCTTTTAAGGAGAGATCACATAGTTTTCTCTCTGCCTCTACTCTGCTCTCACTGTTTTGCCTGTAAACTTGATCCATTATTTCAGTAGAGATAGTCACTGATTTTTCTGTAATGTCTAATTAGATATTTTTCTGTGGAGTTCCCCATTTAATCACCTGCAGAGGAAAAACTGTTCAAATCAATACCCACCTTCTATACCTGAACTTATGTCATTGCCCATTTCTTTGTGATCTTCAGGTATGTGGGGTTTTGCTTAGACTGAAGAAGTTTTTTAAAATGTGTGTTTTCTTCTGCTTCTAAAGGTGCTATTTTGACATAGTTTTGAATTCCTTACACTGTGCTTGACTTCTATAAAACTACCAATATAAGCTGGTAATCAGCTTGTGTTTGTTCTGTGGAGTTTTTCTCTGAGTATTCAATCTCTATTTTGAAAAGCATAAAGATGGCTTCCAAACTGTCAGAGGCCTTAATAATACAAAATTCAATGGGAAAATGCTACCTTTTTCCTTCCTTTGTAAAGGCAAAAACCAAGAAATGCTTCACAGAGAACATCTTCCTCTAAAATTTTGAGGAGCAGCTCATACTAAGTTTGAATTCAATGTAGCAAACATTTTAGTGGCCATGCACAAATAGTAGGGGTGAAACAAGGAGCTATTCATAACTCTGCAGACTGTACCAATTAGCTGCTAATTCCAGAGCCTTCCATTAGCATCATGGTGGCTATTCCATAAATATTAATCTTCCCAGGCTTGGTCCCAGGACCTGGCTGTGTGTCTGGGACATGCTGTGTGGCTGGCAGATCACTGGGATGTTTGGCCCAGTGTGGGGTTTGTCTCAGACCCCTCCTGCTCAGCCCCCCAGGGTTTGGGTGCCACAGGTGCTCAAGAGGAAGGAGGAGGGAACCTCCCAAATGCTGCCATTGCAGTGACATTGGCCTGGGCACTCCAAGGAGAGGCTCTTGTAGACACAAGCCATGGAGGAGAGAGCTGAATTTTAGTCCGGCATAGGAACTCTCTTGTCCTTTTTGTGCTGTCTTTATTTTTGTTTGATCCGTATCAGTTTGGTTTAGGCATTTGGTAACACCGCTACAGGAAGGTTTTTCCTTCTCTAAAGCAGAAAGTCCTACTCTTGCCCTGTCTGAAGCAGCAGGAAGGATCAAGGGTTGATGTTTGAATTTGTCCAGTCTCCAGACAGCAGGTTATTTATTGCCTTTTCATAGGCTCTGCAGTCCCAGTGCTGCAGCATTTCTCAGTCGTGTTAATCTGAGAGCCCTTTAGCCTTTTGAAAAGAGTCCAGAGACTGCCTTGTCCTTCTCCTCCTTCACACATTGGGTGCTGCCCTCTGCTCATCCAGGCTGTCACTGTAGAGGAGCCACCGGTTGGTGGCCTCACAGGAGTGTCTGTGTTACCTGCAGTGCTTCTGAAAAACAGCTGATAAATCAGGGCCCATGGAGAAACTGTACTGAGCTTGCAAATTCCTGACCCTCTCATTCTAGGGAAGGCTGAGGAGCAGCATCATTCCTTGCCTTGCAGCTGCTCCCTGCTGCACAGGTAAGGATGAGTCCACACTGTCCCTTACATAAGGGTAAGATATAAAGATTTATGGGTTGTTATAGGAGATCCACTGTTCTGCATTGGTTGTATTTAAATCTGAAACTTCCGGAGGTATGGAACTGTGTCTGCAGTGTGAAACCACAGGTACTGGCCTAAATAGCTGGGGAGCTTCTGGCAACCTGTATATCCACTGCACTTTTCTCTTTTTTTGAGAAACCAGAGATGTGAAACTGCATCCCAGTCTGTATGCCCACTGTTTCATAATCCAGAGTGGGAGCCTGATAAGCTGGAATTGTTTTACCTTCAGAAGCAAAAACTAATTTTTTTTTCACATTAGATGCTCTGTCATCAGTTTTCCCTCTGTAAACCATGTTTATTGAGTTCCATGAATCTTGTGGGATTGGGTTAAAGAATATGAATACGTATTATAAGAATGATAACTAGTGTACTTAGTCTGACTTTGTACAGTACAAATACTCTATTTTATCTTAAGAGAATGAAACAACTATTGAATAATCCAATTATGATATCTGTAATCCATGAACCAAGTAATAGGATGGTGTTGGAATGTGACATCACATTGCTGCCACTCTCCTAAAGGTTCAATGTTCTGTCAAATCTAAGATCTTGATAATTACAAGGATATTGTCAGAATATATTCACACTTTTTCTACAAAAGGCACATTGGTGTGGTGAGGTAAAAGCACTCACCTCTTGTTTACCATCTGTGGCATGCAGCTGGACAGCAAGGGTCATCCCCATCACCCAGCTGTTGTGCTGTATAAATCACTCCTGTATTACAGATGTGGTTACTGTAACAGGCTTTTTATGTGTGTACGTGTTCTGTGGGTCCTTCTGTGCTTTGTGTGGGAATGGAGTTCTAGCTTTTATAAGTCCACCACAAAATCTTTGGAAATGAATTGATGACTCACTTGGGGCCAGGGTTTGGAATGCTCAGATTGGAGTATGTTGAGTTACTTCTGTTTAAAACAGGGAAAAATAAGACATAAATGCTCTTTGACCTCAATCAAACTATGCAATACAGCACACCAGAGAGCTAAATTCCTTGTGATACAGAAGTGCAGCTCCTGTGTCCTTCCAAACCCAGTCCTTGGTCCAAGGTTAGGAGAGCTTGTACTCAATGGCTGCCCAAAAATCCTGTATCCAGATCAACTCTAGTTCACTGCTTTTCCTCCTGCCCCCTCGCCTGGCCCAGCAGTTTATTGGGGTCAGCTTGTTGGGTGTTTTGGCTCGGAATGATGTGATGTCCAAGCGTGTCCCTCCTGTCATCCCATGGTGTTGTCAACTGGAGCTTGTCCTGTAACCCCACCAGTGTGGCTTTACCCGCTGGGGTAAAGCTTCACCACATTTGCACCTCCCTGCCCTTGAGCATGTCAGGTGTTTGGGGTTTGCTGTGCCCCCTGGGTTGGTGTTGTCTTGTTTTCCCTGTCTGTCAGTTGTGGATCTGGTGCTTACAGTAAAGAATCCCTGTGATGTCTCAAATCCAGTCCAAGTACGTTTTCATCTCTGCCGCTTCTGTGAGAGTTTGATTTTTCTGCTTCTGTGGCAATTCAGGGATAAATGCCCATGTGGTCAGGACGGCTGGTAAAGGTTTTGTTCTCCCATTGCCTCATTTTTCCAGTGAAATTTGTTCCTTGTGTTCCTTTTCTTCCCCGTGTTAAAAAACAGGTAGCAATTTTCCTGGTTCTGCCTCCCGTGAGGAGCTCTCCTCTCCCAGGTCATCATGAATTCTTCATTTACCTAACCCACCCTGGACCTCATAGAGTTTCTGCCTCCTACCTCCCTTTACTATTTTATCTCTCTTTAATTCAAGATTGACCTCGATTTCTTTCTCTGATTCCAGAAAGGGATTTTGGTGCATAACCTGGGAGACAAGCAGGAAAGCTCTCTCTGCAGGTGTCTGTGTACATCCATTCCCTCCCCAGCACACGCAGTATGAGGGGCTCAGCCTGTTCCATTCCTTCCCCCAAGTTTTTCCTAGTGCTAAGCAGACCACAGGCTGAAGCCATTTCTTATTTCTTTTGGTAATTGAAAATATTAAGAGATTTTCTTCTTTGGAAATAGCCACTGCCGTTGAGCAGCTGGCATGAGAGAGGGTTGTTATGCTTCCATATTCAGTATTTTTAATTGAGGAACAAATAATTTATTTTGGGAAAAAATGTAAATTTTTTTGTATTTGTATGTCAAAGTGGCCTTTATAGGAAAAGCACATAAAATATTGAGATTAAAATTGCTTAGTTGTGTAATTTCTGTGGGGATTTTTGTATTGACAGGGTTTCTATGCATTTTTCAAAATATACTTGCTGTTTTGTGTTAGAATTATTGGAAATCTTTTTAAGAACATGTATTATCACATTTTCCATGGTTGATCCCTTTACTATCATTCCTTTTGAATACTAAAAAGATTTTAATTAACCCTGTAAATTAATTTTCCCCCACAAATATTTGCATTAAGTCAATATAATGAGTTATAGCATGGGTATGTAGCTTTAAGGGAATAAGCCTAGTAGTGCAGTTTAATTCTGGAGATGTGTTTGCAGAAGGGCGGTACAGCAGCATTTCAGTTGCACTTAAAACACTAAATTAGGAAATTAGGTTTTTGCTGTACCTCACTAGGGTTTTATTAAACCGTGTCCATCCTGAATTGTTTACACTTGAGCATTATTTAACTATGTATTATTTGTGCAGTTTGCAGTTCTCTGTTCTGTCGGGATTATGTTAACAGATAGGAAGAGTTTTGCAGTGTGTGGTGTCCTCATGGGTTTGATGTGAGTTTGGGGAGGGAGGACAGAGGAAAGTTAGATCCATTAGTGTATTTTTCCATTTAATTATGTACACGTTTTCACATTAGCTGAGACTGAATTACTGAACTTACAACTGAACTGTGAGTAAAATCAGTGGTTTGGGGGTGGGGGAAATGAAGGGGTTGCAGAACCTGAGGCAAAACCCCTTAAGTTGCACTGTGGTACAACTGCCCTGACTGCCTGTGCAAAGCATAGCCCGAGGGGATACATCAGACCCTGCTAGCATTGCTCTGGTTTTACTTTCTTTTCTTGAGGTGTTGCTGCAAAGTTTGCTAAGTAGGACCTTCCCAGGAATGTCTGTCAACTGAGACTTGAGTTTTATCATTTTATGTTTTAATTTTTGTTCTCGTTTCCGTTTCGTAGGAGATCCCACATGTTCACAGGTTAGTGTAAGTGCAGGCTTTCAAGTGTAGCACCAAATGAGTGTTTCATGCAGCCATGCATTCTGTAACTGAAGAAAAATGTGCAATTCTAATGGCACTTTGACCCATTGCTGAAACACGGGGTTTTGTAATTGAACAAACTCAACTCAATTGAAAACACTCTGTGTCTTCATTAGATGTCTTGAAGGTGAAGCAAAAGGCAGTTACTCCAGTTGTACCCATGGATAATTTGGTATTGAGTATTTTTTTTTTAATAGCTTTTTGGTCTGTTTTTACAAAAACACTCATTTCTTGGTTTACTTTAGTTGCCATAAATTGCCCAGTGCAGAGTCTGGTCCACCTCCATTTGTTTATTTTCGTGGAGTAGTTGCACAAAAACTGGTAACAGCAAAGTAGGAAAGCTCTTTGGCTACTCACCAGTAGCTTCCCTTGCAGAATTGCTTCGTGGCTCACACATGCTATGAAAAGGGACACAGGAATTTTCCTGGATTCAGTAGCACTCGCTTTGTTTACGTGTTCAGTAGAATGTTGGGTGACTAAAGGGAGGCTCCCTTTTTCAAGTATTTGACTTGTGCTTTGAGGACTTAGTCGCCACTGTGCAAATTGTGCTGTAATATTGTACCAAGGATCAGTGAAAGTGTTTTATCTTTTTTAATGTCGTTTGTATTTGACCGGGTTTTATAAATGTAAGAAAACAGAGTGTTGTATTTTGATCTGAAATTTGCGTATGGTAAAAGTAACTTTGCTTTATGTATCGGAGGTTTGTTCAGAACTTGAATCATTTTATAGAAGGGTACAGACCAAAATTAATTGTCTTAAAGGTGTTTAATAAATTAACCAAATAAACCATTGATTGTTTGAAAACTTGTTAACTTGTTCCGCTTTTTTTTTTATTTTTGAAAGGAAGAATGTCAAGATTTTCTCTCAAGGTCTTACAGAAAGTGAAAAAAAAAAGAAGTCGATTTTATAAATATCATCTCCCATGAGTTATCCGTTTTATTATTAAACATTCCAACATGCCAGAAGTTTAATCAAAGGGGAAAACCCAAAGGAAATAAATGGAGGAGGAAAGGCAATGAGGAAATGAGGGGAGGCGGGATCAGTCCCTCCCTGGCTCTGCCCAAGCAGTAAATGCTTGTGGTTGCTGGGCCGTGGATGTTGTCAATGGCCACCCCAGAAAAAAACAGGAGTGGAAAGGAGCTTCTGCTCACCTGGAAAAGCTCCCATGGTTGTTTCAAGGTGTCCAATCTCCCCAGCAGTCACCTTCAGTCGTCCCCTTCACAAATACTGCTCTTCCATGTGACCTTTCAAAGCGGAGAAGAAAAATATGTGAAGCATAACTGCTCCCAAGGGCAGGTACAAACAGCTCCTTCCAGGGCTGCCTGATATTCCGACCCTTGGCGGTGTCACAGCGTGCAGACGCAACCCCTGCAAGTTCAGAGACCTGCACATTTTTAAGATGCCAAGCAGCTGCAGCTCCAGTTGAGCAATATTCTACCTCCGTGCTGTGCTGCTCCCTGCACTGGGGTCCTGGCCCTTGTCTCTGCTGGGGCTGCCTCCTCGGGGTTTGATCTTCAGGAAAATGCCCAGAGCTCTTTCTACCTTTTCCTAAACAAAAGGACTGAGGCAAGGCCAAATGTGAGTCAAGGAAAAGCTGAGGTTTTGGGCAGCTCGTGCCAAGGGGAGTGAAGGGGGAAGGCAGCAGCATGGCTTCAAGGCAGAATGCAGAAACCAGGTGCTGTAAATACATGTTCTAAAAGAGATGGTGGGAATGAGGACAGAAAAATGAGTATTTGTTCCATAAATCCCTTTTCTTACTTAGTTCCACAGCCATACCAAGGTCCAGGACTGCCAGCCAGGTTGGTGCAGGGAGCCTGAGGCCTCCAGTGTAAACACAGACTGATGATAGGGAATCTTGTGTTGATTTACCCTTGTTGCTGGTGTTCCCATGGTTATGGCTGCGCAGATGGGCTCTGCCATATCTCCCCTGTCTTACTGAGTCTTGGAAACAAAGACAGGAGGGTGAACTTGGATTTATCATTATTCTACAGCCTGGAATCCTAACAGAAAAGGAAGAGGGCTGCTGCCTGGTTTCCTTTACCTCTTATGCACAGAGGAGATATAACTTTTGAAGTTCCCATTTCTGCCTCTTTTTAACCCCTCAATTTTTTTTCCTTAAGTCTCACAGGAGAAATCCAGAACTAGTTTGTCAAACAGGATTTTCAGCTGAAGCTCTTGATGCCTGGGAGCAAGGCCTCTCTGTGCCTCCTTAACTGCAAGGTACTTGCCAAGAAGGCAAAGTATTGAGTTTACACAACTTGGTGATTTCTGTCACAGGGAGTCACAGCTGTTCACCAGCTTCTACCTCAGCCTGAGAGAGGAGTGTCCCATCAGCTTTCTCCTGGCAGGGATATGCTAGGAGAGGCATGCAATTGGCAAAGGATCCCTGCAAGCTGGAGCTGCTGTGGAGGCATCTGGGTGTGTGAGCAACCCCAGATTTGCTGAGCCAGGCTCTTCCCAGGGCTGGTGCCTTCTTGGTAAGAGGTGGGAGCTGTCCTTTGCACAGCCCAAGTTTTGGAGCCATCTTTCAACAGGCTGAGTTTTCCAGGTGAAGAACAGGTTTCTGGCTTTTAGAATCTCAAGTCAAACAGCGAGACCGTGCTGTTCATTAAGCTCCATTTTACTGAGTTGTCCCTTTGCACAACGATCACTGGAAAATTAACAGAAGACTTAATTGCTGTTCAGAATTCAATACAGCCCACAACATTTTGTCTGGAAGCAGCTGTAAAGGCAGAAAATTAATGTGGAATCCATGGGGTCTTGGTACAAGTCATTTGAGCTGAATGTTTTTGCCACTCCACAGATTTCTCTGCTCCAGGTGAAGCCAATGGCAGCAGGATCAGAGCTGTTACTTTTGCTTTTTCCCCAGCGCATTTGGGCACGCACAGGCCAAGCTCTGTCACGTGTGGCCTCTACGGAATCATGAACCCCAACACTGTGGGCTGGGCTGAAGGAGTTGGCTAATGGAGAATTTACGGTAAGAGCAAAATGTATTTTTAACCACCAGGATATGCTTATCATCAGGAAAGGGCAAGCAGCACTCCTATCTCTCTAGGGAAGGGGAAGTGTTGAGCGTGACTTTATTTTTTTCCAACTCCTTTTCAAACTCTGAAAGGGTTTTTTTCTTGCTGAGACATGTCGTTGGATTAAATCAGGGAGTTACACAGACATCAATCCTGGGTCACAGGTGAAAAATATTAAATGCCAGGCATGCAGTGTTTTTCCATTGCATGTGATGTACGCTCAGGAAAGACCTTTGGAGAGAGTGCTTTGAAATGAGTCTGTTTTGCCTTTTAAAATACACCAAGAGCCCGTCCAGAAGCTTTTAATTTTTTAGGACAGCTTTGATGTTTTCTGTGTTGAAGAGGAAAGCAGATTCCCCTCCTTGTACCCCACCCTGTGCCTCTGGAACAAGCAGCACATCAGGTGCCTGCGACCGCGGGCTGCTTTTTGGCTTGGGGTGCTTTGCTCAGAAGGGGGCTGGACGCGTCCCCTCGTTTGTCACCGTGCCCGCTCGGACTCTGCCACCCACGAGAGCACCCAGGGACGCCTGTCCCCTTGTTTGTCACTGTGCCTGTTTGGACTCCGCCACCCCAGGGGAGCACCCAGGGACGCCTGTCCCCTTGTTTGTCACTGTGCCAGGGGAGCACCCAGGGACGCCTGCCCTCGCCTCCCGAAGCGAGTCCAGGGTTCACCTCACCAGCAGCAGCAGCAGCAGCAGCAGCAGGGCCCTGACATTTTCCATTTTGCATTTTCCACAGCCGGCGCTGCTCTCCCTTTCCATAATCCTGCCGCAGCACCAGGAAAGCCTTTGAACGAGACACCGCGATTTGCTTTGCAGGACACAGCAACGATGCCTTTCAGGCCACCTAGGCAGGAGGGGCTTGGCTGATCCTGTAAATACCTGCTTGCTGTTTTAGTCAGCGGTTGGAATCACAAAGGAAAGAAACGCTTTGAAATGCTAAAAGCTGCCTGACCAAAGAGACGGGCTGAGGCCGTTCCCACCCTGCCTCGTTCCATTCCCACGTGCGCTGCCCACCCCTTGCAAACCAGTCTCGCCTGTCCTCCCGCTGTGTCCTCATCGGCTGCCCGGCC
>VYXD01006822.1:574610-592433 GCA_013397195.1 Hylia prasina
CCCTGCCCGTCCTCGGGGAAGGTGTCCGCGGAGCTCAGATTTACGAGCCCACGCCCAGAAACAAAGGCGCGGTGCTGGAGGCGAGGCGCGGAGCAGCGGCCGGGCAGTGGCTCCGCAAGGCCCATCGGGCCCTCCTTGCACTCGGCCTCGGCGTTCCCTTCAGCGCTGTGACCCGGCAGGGATGGGGAGGGGATGCCGCGCTGTGCTGCTGCTCCCCGCGGAGGGGCCGGGTGGGTTTGTCCGGCATTTCTTCCCTGGCTGTGGCTGTGTGTGAGGGTGAATCACGGCAGCCTGGGCAGAGAGAGGCGCTCCCAGGGAACTTCGCCCTCAGAGCCTCGGGAAGGGCCAATCTCT
Organism: Hylia prasina; assembly: GCA_013397195.1. NCBI lineage: Eukaryota > Metazoa > Chordata > Aves > Passeriformes > Sylviidae > Hylia > Hylia prasina. Next base: position 574,965 of record VYXD01006822.1, read on the forward strand.
CCCCATCAGCTGCCCCTGGAGCTGAGGGCGATGCCCTCCCCTGCGAAGGGCTTGGGCTTCAAGTGGGGTGGTTCTTTGCCTCTCTGCTATCTGTGCTTCATCAGGTTTTGCTGATTTGCAGTTAAATCTCCTTTCATGTTGGTTTTAATTGCTTTCTCAGTTCCCCATACTACAGAGTAATGCTGAAGAATCCATTTTTAGCCTTTCAATTCATCTCCTCCTCATTTCAGCTGCGTCTGTGCTTTTCTCCTTGCTGTTGTAGTGTGAAATATTCAGGGAGAAATGTGAAAATCATGTACCACATCTTACAGCTTGGCATGAGGCACGGGAATGTTCCTGGCTGTACCTGCTTTGAAGAGCCAACAAAGGAAAGCTGCAAGCACCACAGTGTCTGGTCTTGGCAGATGCTTTGGAGACCAGCCCATTTTTATGGAAATCAGGTTGTTGCTATTAGTTTATTTTCTTTTTTTGTCCGGACCTGAGCGATTCCTCGATCACTTTTCCATTTTCATGAAGCAGTTTGTGAATCACATATATGTAAAATGAAGGAGTTAGCAGATGCTGCTCCCTTTTGATGTATGGTAATCCTGTCTTCTCCATTCTTAACTGTTCCCTGGAATTTTCCATCTTAGTATGAATATTTCAATGAAAGGTAACAAAGAAACCCCCTCACTACCTTTTAACGCCCTTTAAAGACAACAGGAAGGTTGTGAAAGCTAAAATGAAAACAAATCTTCTTTGCAGTTGAATGGCTGTATAATCCCCATGTTAAGAAATGAGAGAGCAAAGGGCTGAGGAAGAACATTCAGAGACAAACCCTTCAGGTGTGAGGCAGTGGTGAAGGTTAAACAGTCCCTGCTCAGGGAGGTGATTTTTTTCATATCAGTAGAAGTGAATTTGAACAAGAAGTCTTCTCTGTTTCCACTTTTTCAGTCTCATTGGTGGTGTGGTGAGAGAACATCTTCCTACAGGATTTCCCTGGTACATTCAGTTCTCTGGATGTGCTTTGAATTTGTGGTTAAATGGAGAGATGTCCTCTCTTTCTTTATGACTGCATTTAACACTTGGGAAAGACAGTTACTGAGTTGGACAACACTAGAATGATGTAGTTTACTAGAGGAAACAGCCATCATAACAGTCACAGGCATCTCTATCCCTTTGTTGGTTTCAGAGAAACTGGGGAGAAAGAAATATTCCACAAGATTCCTTGGGCTGAATCAACACCGCGTTTCCAACATGCCATGTCAGTGTCACTCTTGGTGCTGACCCTGGGTTATGAGCAGCACTAAGATCTCAAAGTGAGGTTCCAATCCAACAAATATTTAGAGAGCTCTCCTTAGGCTTTTATTTGCAAAGTCTGCTCTGACATTGCAAGGCACCTGTGAATGTAGCAGACTGCTAGACAGGGAGGTGTTGCTTGGACCTAGAATGGCGTGTGGTTGAAAGCAGAACAGATTGGGAAATCTGAAAATTCAGAGGACCAAGGGAGTGTGTTCTCAGCAGAGCTTCTTACAGAATCTTCCACCACTCCCCCACGGTACCAGTTTATTAAAGAGACCTGAAAAAAAAATCCCTGGTTCTTGCCAGCCTGGGTGACTCCTATCAGAGCTATGACAGGTTTATTCCATTTGCAAGTCAGAACAAGTTTCTCCTCTCTTTTGAAGGTACATAATTATCAAGATCATCCTTATTGCTACACCAGTTACCATTGCCTATAATCTTTGGGTATTTGCACTTTCCTGGCACAGTCCTGATTGGCAAAACAAAGCTTGCATGTGTGATAAGTTTAGTCTAAGAGACTCTTCTCATTAGTGCTGGATGCCATGAATCAGAGTGATTAAGTGATTTGTCCAAAGCACAAAGCAGATTTAGGGTTTCTGCACTGCAGTCCTACTAAATCATGAATGTTATCAAATTCACAATATTACCTAAAAATACTAAATCCTAATCATATAAATGTGATCTGTTTCTATTTATATTGGAGGCCTCAAACCCTAACCATTTGTTTCTTCCTTTTTTTAAAAAAAAGGTCTTAGTAACTTGAAATTATGGTAGTTTAAATTTTCTTCATGCGTGTTGTTTGGTACCAGAAAAGTGCCTAAAATTTTATGTTTCCCTTATGTTAATTGTCCTTGCTTTGGCCAGCTGGGGTAACATACCTGCTGTGTGTCAGTGAGTGAGCTGCAGGTGAGATTGCTGGAGAGCTATTGCGAGAAACTCAGCAGAGATGAAGACAAATGGTCCAGCAAGAGGATGGAGAATTGGTCCCTGGTGGTGGCCTCAGTTCTGGTCCATGCCCTTTGAACATCTGTGTGACTGGCAGGTGAGAGAGGGGCAGATCTTTGAATATGCCAGAAAGTTGTTCAGGATGATCCTCTGAGCTCTTGGCTTCAAAGTCAGGTCATACCTTTGGAGGAGCTGTTCCTGACAGGGAGCCCAGAACTGCCTGGCCCTCAGTGCTGAGCCCTGATGACTGAGACTCTCACCCCTCCTGAGTGAGGCTGGTAGAGCTCCTGCAGTAGCTCCAGAGGTTATTTGGGGAGCAGAGCCATCTCGATGGTGTGCAGACATGGGGGAGGGAGAAAAGGCTGCTCAGGGAGGTGGCTGATACCGTCACGACTGGAAGGACTTTTCTTGGAGCTTCTGCTGTCAGCTGACTGTGAGATAAGTGTAATTTCTTGCACTACTCCTGCTCTGAAACTCCCCTGTAGCTGCAAGGGGAGACGGGTATCTCCTTTGCCACAGGGCCCAGTATGATGCAAAGAGATCTCACCTTTAATGCCTCGGTGCACAGCAGTGCTGCTGAAAGGAGGAAGTATGAACAAGATGAAACTTCTCTAGTACCTTCAGGCCTCCCTGCTCACTCTCATTGCTTTTCCGGTCATCTTAATCCTCTCCTGCTCAGCAGAAACTATATTCTTCAGGGAAATGAACCTCTTGTGAATGCCCCTGAGCTTCTGATGCCAAGAGGAATGAGTTCCTTCCCTTTCTAAAAAAGCCTCTTTGGTAGATTTGTTTTTCAATTTGCTTTCATGAGGCTACTTAGTGATAAGTAGTACCAAAACCTTCTCTGTGGCTCCCCACCCAAAGTTTTATGCAAATTGTATGTAAACTTACTCTCACCATGAGTGATAACCATGAGATAGATCATGCTTGAATGCCATTTTGTTCATGGCTGTCCTGGGGCTCACCAGTGCCTAGTGTCCTATCAGGGGTCCCCTAAGGCATGCACCAAACCTAAAGTATCCCCAAGGGGTAGGGAATTTAGGAGCAATGGTGACTCATGAAACCTCCTGGGTTTCAGCTTACACTGTCCAAGTCCTTCTGCTGCAGCATCCAGCCCTCCCAAGTGCCAGTGGAGTTGTTCTGCCACATCAGCATCATCGTGACTCTGTCCAGAAAGGAGCTGCCTGTACCCACAGGGAAGTGAACCCACAGTAGCCATTCAGTGCCAAAAACTCTGTGTGTGGCTGCTGCTACAGGCAGAAATGGCCTGGCTCCCAAAATGGGATGGTGAGCTGCCTGGGTGGACACTGCAGGAAAATCCCACTGGTTCTGGCAGGTGGTGCTGGCCAAGCCCAGCCTGCACCCAGAGCTAACACAGCCAGGGTCACAGCTTCCCAGGGGTGCCAAGGTGCTGAAAACACATATGGAATTGGTCATGTACTGTGGACAGAGCATATCCTGCTCCTCACTGCTTGCACATGGTGCAAATCCCACTTCCTCTGGTGCTCTTTCAGTATTAGCAAGTCAGGTCATGTGTGTGATGGGTCAGGGACAGGGAAGTCTGATGAGGACTTTTAGCTCTGTGTACATCTGGTGGGGTCTGCTCCCTTTCTGTAGCTCCTCCTGGGCTCTATTCTTGTCTTTTCTTCCTTTCCTTTTTTTCCCCCTCTTCAAAAGGAATTGTACTCACAGACAGTAAGCACCCCTGGGACTGCCTCTGTCTTTGCTTTCCCCAAGATCACCACTGTTTGTGTTGCCATGCTGGAGGAGGAAACTGGGGTGTCACCCAGACACTTGTCTTTTGGGAATGAAGAGTGGTTGGTTGTGATTTATAGCCTGAGCCCTAAATAATAGGATCTGAATCCTTGCTTCATTTATGCCTGGTGGCTTACACTGAGATCTGTGCAGGCTCCTTTTGTCTTGCTTTTTCATCCCAACATGTAGCTTTTCTTACACTGCATGTAATTACTCCAGCAAAGAGGGGCTGGAGGGTTTCGAGAGCTGAGGAAGGTTGACTTTTCCAGTTCCTATTACAGAGGCAGTAACTTCTGCAATGAGTGAAGGAACCAGCAATTCCTCAGTCACTGTGCAAAGCCAGAGTGTCAGGCCACAGGCAGAAGAAAGAAGCAGCTGTGTCAGCTCTCCAGGTATTTGGGGACCTCCGGTCTGGTGCCACCAAAAAAATCATGGGCATTTCTCATGCACCATCCCAAAAACAACTGCACTGTTTACACCACCATTTTCTGGATTGGGTTTACATACCATGCATTCAAACTTTAGTTTCCTTTGTCCCAACTTCCCTGTGCAGGCAATCTGTAAGTAACCACGTTGCCCAAAATTACTTGCCCACTTGAATTTGGACAAATACATGCTTTCCCAGCTGGCTCATTGTTCTGCTGCTAAATATTGCTCAGATACCCTAGCCATGCCAAGCCTGATTTTTATCTGTGGATTCTGCAAGGCAAGCTGTGCAATGCAAATTATTCCAGTATATTTGCAGGTCTGTGCTGAGGAGGAGATCCCTGGAGCTTGATCCTTCTGCTTCCCAGTGAGTCATTATTGTTCTGTAGGTTGTATTGCCCCACCACTTTGAGATATGAAACCTGGGGTTTTGCAGGTCACTTGTCTTTTGTAAAAGAACACAGTGTCACAAAATCTCTGTGTGTGTCTAGCAGGAAACCAGCATTCCAGTGGTAATCATACTGCGTCTTGTATGCAAACCATTCTTCCAAAATCTCTCCCAGAATCTATCTCTAGGCAAAGGCGGTGTCCCTTCAAGGCTTCACAGTGCTCAAGTGCTTAAGGAAGGAACTCTGACTCCAGACAGTGACTGTGGGCATAGCAAAGTCTAAGGACAGGCAGGCAGCTTTCTGCAGGCCCTTTTGTCTCAGGCAAGCAATTTAAACCCTTGCTTTCACTTAACAACCCCAACAACCAAGAAAAGGTGGGGGGATCTTTCAATAGTTATATGTTAATTTGATAAAGTGCACATAAATGACTGCTTGAAAATTCTGTTAACTCTTGAAGTTACATTCCAGTCGCTCTGGTTAGGTGTCCTTTCTAGACAGAGGAGGAAACTTTATCAGCTGCCTCTGTGTGAGAGAGTTTGTGGCTTACTTACACGGAACAAGGCAAGAATAGGTTAAAAAATCTTCCCCCACATAGTACTGCTTCCCGAGCAGCCAGCTATCTCTCTGCAGTCAGGCTGGGTGGATTAGCTGCTGTGCCAGGAAAGAATGATGATCCTCCTGCACCCACTCGCCTGTGGGGAGGGCTGACCCAGAAGGGAGCTGTGAGAGGGTAGGGAGTGCTCAGTGAGAGGAGGCACTTCTGCCTTGGGAGCAAATTAGAGCCTGTTTGATCACTGGATGGATCTAGGACATCCCCACAAAGCTCAGTTCTGTATGAGGAGTCTTAGGGATTAAATGAATGTCTGGATCCAGGGATCTGAATGCTTATGGCTGCCTCTTGCTTGCTTTGAGTTTACTCTGAGCTAATAGACACTGTCACAGTGACTCTAGGCCTGTTTTGTCACAGGCTTGGGTTTTTGCAAGGAAACCCCCAAGTTTCCTCTTTTTGCCCCTGCCCTATCCACAGCTGCTGCAGTGGGGAATGTGGATGTGGACACTTGTCCCTGGTAGGGCTCAGAAGGACGTGTGTGGTGCCACAGCAGCAGTGACCTGGCAGGACAATGGAGACAGGCTTTGAGTTCGCCACTGATGATCCTCTGCATAGAGTGAGGGGTTTGCAGACTGTTCTGGAGACCCACACCAGGCAGTTTAGTTGATTTCAGCAGAATGCAGGCCAGGATTTAAGTACCTTTCCTTGTATTCACAACTAGTTTTAAAAAAATGCGGGCAATAAACAGCAAAATGTTGCTCACTTTAGCAAATGCAAGAATACAGACTCTTCTATTTTCTCTCTTTTGGTGCTTTATTTGACAGTGGTTTTTGACTGACTTCCAGCAAGGCAATAGTCAACCTGACTAGTATTTGTCACCTCCTATGAGCTAAATATAATTTGGATTTTATTTACCTCATAGTATTTCTTTAACAAGATGTGTAATTCATTCTCTGATGTGAGGTTTTCTTAGAAAAAAGAACTCCCCACATTGCTGTCCTTATGCAAAATAAATAAAATCTTTCTGTCTTCTTGCCACATTTAGATCTATATATATCCCTGGTACACAGAGGAGATATCAGCTTGGGAATTGGCACACTGAAGGAAAATAAATGAATTTACAGTAAAGCCTGGTTATTGTTTTTAAAGACCTATTGAAAGGAGAAGACTGTTCTTAATTTTCTCTCCTAATCTCATTTCAAGATGTTTAGCTCATAAAGTTCTGTCAGAACATGGGGCCTGGACTTTTATCTTCACTCTCCAGTTGAAAGCCTGGAGGACACTCTGGTTTTTCGCTCCTGGCTGTGGTCACGAGGAGAAGCAGTAGCCAATGCTGTGCAGGATCCTGTGGGCCACTGCAGGACCAATTCCTTGTGCAGAAGTGAAAAGAGCTGTTAATCCTGCCTTGTTTGCTTTGCACACCACACCCGTGCTTATTGCCTACAATCTAAATTACAGAGGCAGCCAAACTTGCTTCCTGTTCCAAACAATAGCCCTGGCTGACACATCCCCTGGTAATGCAGGGAGCAAAGTGCTGGAATGGTTTGATGGGCTGGGGATGTGGGCACTGGTGGGCCCAGGGTCACCACCTGCACCCCAGACAGGATGGAAAAAAACATAGGGGGCTGGAGAAAAATGTAGGGGTTGTTGTAGTGTGCTGTGGAAAGAAATTACTTCATGGAAGATGTTAATTAGAGAAAAGATTTCTGGAAATATGGGGAAAATTTCCTGAAAAGAACAAGTGTGAACAAGATTGTCAAAGGCTTATGAATTTAGTAGGAATTCCTGTAGGGAAGCTGGTTTGTAAGTGTCCAAGTGTCTCAAGGTCTGAGTCATGCTTTTCTCTGTAAGAAAGATATTATTTTGTTGCAGAAAATATTTTCATTCAGTAGTTTTCATTTGAAGGATCATACATGTGAATATAAATTCTAATTTCCCCAGTTTATTTTACCTCTTCTAGGAAATGTATGCAACAATCAGAGCTGATGTTACTTGTGTTTAACAAGCACTATAGGGAAGAGTTTGGCTTCATAGGAGTCCCTCTGCAAACAAAGAATATCTAGAAAACTTCCCAGGTATTCCTCAGGAACTGTACTGGATCACAGCCAGATGTCATGGAGGATGTAGGTAACAAATCCAGTGTTTCCATGTACAAAAATGTTGTGTTCACAGGGATTGCCTGACAAAGGCCACTCCAAGGTGGCATGGGCATGTTGCTATCCTTGGGATACCTGGCTACCAATGCTGAAAACTTCCAATTCTGGTGTATCATGATGGTATCTGTGGTCTAGGAGCGTGTAACACCTTCCAAAACAGGAATTACCTTCCTCTTGCTTGAAACAGAGAATGTCACAGTGTGTGGACAGGGCCACTGCTGCTTCCCCGTGTTTCCCCTGGTGAGGTGCTGCTGGTTCAGTTGTTTACACTGCAGTTGAACTGGGAGAATAGTGAATAGTGCAGAGAGGGGGTGGTGAGTCAGGCCCATGATTAAGTGCAGGAAAGCAAGTTGTGTGTGCAAAGTGATCTGGGCACTGGAGCTGGAAAATCCATCCTACCCCTTGTGCTTCTGGTTTGAGGAGACTCGTGTTATGAAAGTGTTCCTGAGCCATTAATCAGACTTATTTTTCAGGGGATGCTAACACGTTGGGAAACTTTGCATTTACTTCCTTTCTAATGTTCTTTTGTTCTGCATTCTGACTCAGAATAATACCTTTCCCTGTGAGGCGGAATTACAGCTGGAACCACTGGGGTACCAGGATAGCAGACACCTTAATCTGGTATCCTAGAAATCTACCTCAGTGATAGCAGTTAGAAATCATTTTCCCTATCTCTACCACTCTCTCAGGGAATCCTGGGCATATGTTGTGAAGGTTCTCTCTCCCTGTTTTTATCCTTGCTTTGGGATCAGATGACGTCTGGCTCCATTGCTTTCTGAGCCTTTGGATAATTTACTCTTTCCATTTCTCTTCCAGCATGATCTATATGATCCTCCCCTGAGACATTTTAATGTCTGGAATGAACTCCCCCATCTCCTCCAGAGAAGACTGAGGCAGATGATTAACTGTAGCCAAATCTACCCCTGTTTCTCTCTAAATTATCCCTTACTGTCTCCTCCTTCCTTCCCTTGGTTTTAACGAACCACCTCATGAAACATCTGACTTCTTGTTTTTTCTAGGGAAAAAATTTAAACAAAACCACATTCAGACACACAGACATACACACACAAGGCAGACAATGAATGCTCAGAGACAACCAGCAGCATGCTCACAGAGGCAGGCTTATATACAGATACAATGACGTAAATCAACACCCAGAAGCATTTATTAAATTACCCAGATATATACACAGAGGGACAGGCAGATGGGTTAAGGCTGCATTTTTATTGGTGGATAAATGAAAACATCACTTTAATGCCCACAGGAGAGTATTTTGGAAAAGCAGTGGCTGCAGCAGATATTACAGGTGATAATATCTCTTTATTCACTCTTGCAGACTAATTGGCTTGTCCTAGGAAAGGTCAACTGCTGCTGCATAGCAAGTGCAAACCCATACACATCCATAATCAAAAATCACTGTGAAAGCAGCATAGCAGTCAATCCCCAAATCATCCCCTGTTCCCAGGCACGGAATGGTTCCTGGAACTTGCACCCCTAAATTCCCACTTTTGATTGCTCTGGACAGCCCTGTCTTCTGTTTCTCTTACTCAAAGATATGAGAGCAAACTGAATCCCTGTGCACAGTCACAGGAAGAATTATTCTCAGAACCCAGCTGCACAGCTCTTAATGTATTAAATACACTGTTCCTTGAATGGCTATCATCGTCAAAGTATGGAGCATTAGCTCCCATACCCAACTAAGGAGGAGGCATTTTAGCCATAGATAAAGTTAACTGAAACAACTGCATCAATTAAAGTGGACAAATAACTGTCTTTTCAGACCCACACGCCGGATTTCTCATTAAAAACTACTGCTAAGCTAACTGTAATTTCCTTAGATGACCTTGAACCATGGGACTTACCTATCTTCATTATGGTTACAGTGAGGTGTAAATTACATACCATGAAGCCTCTAAACTCAGTCTCATGATAACTTAGCCCCATCATCCCTGCTTGTTCCTTCCTACCCACTGCCCCAGTCCTGCTAACCCCACCCAACATTTTCTTTGGTTCTCGTTTCACTGTTTAATTCAGGTAAGTGTTTAGGACTGTAACGATCTTTGCTCTTGACTGCAGGACAAACAAGCAGCCAAACCCCAGCTGCCTGCACTCACAAACACGGCCTGGAACACACAGAATGCCTTTATTCTCCTGCTGTTGATAATGATAACCCAACCCTGCTCCACGCTGCCCATGTTGCATCCACTCCCTTTGCTCCCATCACCTGTGTGGCTGTGGTAAACAGATGTAAATTGATATCTGCCTTGGTGCAATTTGCTGGTGGAGTTAACCAATCCACAAGATGTTTTGCAGCAACAGCTGTACCATCCTTAATGCTCTCAAGGTCTTACTAGAGGCTCAAGAGCTGGTGCTGGATAGCTGGTGTTTTCCTGCAATGTCTCATTTTGCATTTTTATCTTAAAGGTTTTTATAGCATTAGTGAAGAGCTTAATCCAAATGTGCTCTTTTGAGCTTGTCTTTTTTCATATTCTGAAAAATAGCTTTATATACTGGAAGAAATTTATATATCACAGAAAACACCTCAATTTTGCAACGTTGTAGTAGCTCAGAAACTCTGATTTTGATGGTCAGCTGCAGCATTGGGCACTATTGAAGTTACAGGCAAATAATTGGGGTTTTTTAAATGATTTTTTTAATTTGCTTATGATCTGTGTTGCATTTCTTCTAGGTATATGGTACAGTCCGTCTATTACTGACTATCTGTTCTTTTCAGAGATAAATTCTCTGGATTTGTCATCTTCTTGCTCTTGTTGCATTTCATCTGGGGACTGTCCTAAGCAAATGACAGTTATTTTTCTATTTTCTGTTGCCTTTTGGATTGTAAGGCCTTCAAGGATATTATACTTTCAAGGAATAATTTATGCTCTGCTGATGGGCAGGTAAAAATGACAAGGTATGTAACGACCAAAATGTTCCTTTAGCTGTATCTGTGAATCTATAACCATGACAGATAAACACACTAAATTGATGCACCTCTCTGTCCTTTGTATTTGTTTGCTTAGACTTCTTAGGCCAGTGTCTGTGTTAGATGTATTTGCAGTGTTCTTAGCACAACAAAGGCTCCAGCACTAGATGATGTGCATTACCATCAGATGGGAGTTTATACTTTACTTTATAGCCCAGCTCATATTAAGGTAAGGAAAGGACTGTGGAAAAGTGTGATAGCTTCAGCTGCCTTTTGTGTAACATTGTTTTGAAGGCATTGTAACACAGGAATTCCATTATAAAAACAGTAATTAAGGATGTTTTATCTCCTCGTTCTATGACACCTCTTCACCAGAGAACCTGTGATACTAATCCTGCTAATATTTGATGCTTTTTCCCTATTCTGCTATTTTTCCTCCCCTTGGTATTTTAAAAAAACAATTCAACTCTTTCAGCAGTTAATCCACTTCTAATTTCACTTCCCCATTTGTTGGTTCAGTGAGAGAAGATACACTTCCCTAATCTGGGGACTACTTTTTTCTTTCTTAGTTGTTCTTCCTCTGTTTTGGGGAAACTTCACCTTATTGTGACAAACTCAGAGCTCTGCATCATACCCCATACTTCCTTTTGACTTCTTATGCTTGGTTGTGTTGCAGGGATGTTTTATATGTGTTAAGAGCTAATAGAGCATTGCAAACTGATTAGCACTTGCAGCTTGGAATGACTGGTAGGATGTAATCTATTGATGAAATAGGAAATATTAGCTGGAGGTGGGAACAATAATGCACACAGTTTAATGGAAATGGTGACTTTTCACTGAGTCCTGCCAAATGATATTTTTGTTTTACATATATCCTGATGGCAGTAAGCATGAGAGTAAATGGAGATGGTAGCCTGGTGAGAGCTCACCTTTTCCAGGGCTTTTTTCATGCCTGACATGTGGGTGGCTCTTGAAGAAGGCCATAAAGAAGAAGTTTAGAATTGCTGTAAATTGGAAGGGTGAAGGTGAAGGATACCTTAGCTGTACTATCTGGTTGGGAGAAGCAAAGCAAAAAAAAAGAAATTTCAGGAGTATTCCACTCTGTATCTTCTGCTTCTCTCTTTCCTGCTGACTAATTGCTTTCTTTTAGTTGGCTCTTTATTTCTATTTGTCCAATTCAGATTTAGACTTGATATTGAAAGAATTGTGACTTCCTCTTTCCGCTTAAATTAATCCTTCACCACAGAAACTCTGTTAATTCTGCTTCATTTCAGAGACATTTAACCTACATTGTATGGTGCTTCATCCCACTAAATCAGATCTGGGAAAAGTCAGACTGGAGTGCTGCTCAGATCAGCAGATGGCAGGCTCCTTCTAGCAATTGGTACCACCAGCTTCATCCTACATCCCCCTACATCAGAGCATCTGATGATGACAGGCAGAAAAAAAAAGTATTTCTGCATCATGCACTCAAGAGTGTGCATTATGTCAGCGAGGAATCAAAGATATATTTGTCCCCAGGGCCTGCACAGCTCGCAGTCAGCCCTGTGCTGTGATGTGCATCCGCTGGGAAAGCAAGAACCCAGCGACTGAGTAATTTGGAGAAGAGTAGAACTCTGAATGCCAGAGATGTCAGAGAATTGCAAGCTCACAGCAGTCTGATTTCCCACTTACTACTCCTCTGTGAGATGTCTTTCAGAATTACTGTTAGTCTCAGGAGTGGGTAATGAGAAATTTGGGGAGAAGACAGAGCTCCTTGTAAATCCAATCTTTATTTTATGTGCCTGTGATCATTGGTGCCCTAATCAAGGCCTTCGTTTCCTCAGGGGCAGCTACTTCTTCCTTCCTTTAATCTTTATCTATTTAGGTTTTAAATGTCCATCACCCCTTTTGGGAAGCAATTCAGTTGCCCAAAGTTTTATGATTTACTGAATCCTCTTAACACCATCACACTGATTAATTTAAACACACTTCAAATGCAGGACTTCCAGCATTACTGAGACTGCATCTCTTTGATGTTTTCGGTGTTTGCTTGAATGTGTTGTATTCCCCAGTTTCTCTAAAGAGTGGTTTAAAAGTATTTTTGAACAATACAGCATTGTTATGAAAATGAGCTGACTAGTGAGTCTGATAGCAGGAATTTGCTCTGAGTCAACAGTGGCAATTTGCAAGCATTGACTAATGAATTCCATAATCCAGGCAGCACCTCTGTGAATAAGGGAGGAAAGCTCCATTATCTCTAATATGCGTCGAGGATCCAAACATGAGAGGAGCAGCTGCTGTGTAAGAGTCTACACTGATATTGAATACAATTTGGGAATTCCTGGTCCTTGTTGCTTTGCTTGGAAAAACCGTGTGTATCTCACATCTTTGAACAGACAACTCCCAGGGATGTGCTAAGCAGACAAAAGAAGTGGTTTGTGGTGGGGTTTTTTTTGTTATTTTATTTTTTTTAATTACAGAAAGCATGACTGTGGTAGGTCCTTACAGCCTCTGACAGAAAATTTTGGTGAGAGACAGTAAAAGGAGATTTATCTTTTCTTCCCTCTTTGATTGACTGGGAAAAGAGTTTGCCAAGTCATCTGTTAATGTTGTAGCACTGTAAAATGAACCAGGAGTAATTAATAGTGTAGTAAGTGATTATTTTTCCTTTTTCTCGTTTTCTCTTTTAAAGCATACAACAAATCCTGCAAAGCCCCTGTAGGGACAGTGGTCAGCACATCCCCTTTGAGGCACAGCTGCTCTGTTAGTTCCCTCATAGCTTGAGAGGTATCTACCCTATGGGTTCACACTCTGACAAGGTGACTTTTGTCAATATTTATTTTTTTCCTGCATAGGTTTTGGCATCCCAAGTGTTTTCTCATAGGTGTTACAAGCCCCTCACCACTATGAAACCTGTGCTAGTGGCACTGAGCACTTGACACAAATTGCTGCTTTCTTTTCTTTCAGAATATCACATTTCTTTTGTTCTAAGCTGTGGTTGTAGGTAGGTGTTACTAAGCTTAAAGAAGGTATGTCAGGAGACTGCTTCTGTGTTAGCACCCAGAAATGACCTCTGATGGAAGTGAGTGTAGAGCTCCAAGAGACCAGATGCTGGTAATGTATAAAAAGTGGCAGTTTTTTTCTCAAGACTGGAATCCCAGGTATTTGCAAGTGATTGTGTTAATGCTCTTTCCTGGTTTTACAGACATACTACTGAGCAGATGAATAGTCTGAGTAACATATGTCACGACTGAATTCGTTTGGGAAAAGGGGGAAGGAAAGTCTGTTGCTGACCCAGAAGTCTTACCTGCTTTAAACTGGTGGCTTTATTTCCAGTGGGTGTATCCATGGTGGGTATATCCCAGGTTTCCAGGCTACAGTGTCTTTCAGGAAGCGATGCTTCTGTTTACAAAGCCTATTAGGAAATGGCAGTGAATAATAAAAAGAGGGCAAGATACAAAGAAGTGCAAATGAAAGGGCAGAGTCCAGGAGTAGGGTACAGAACTGGCAGGTGGATCTGAATTGCCCTTCTGTCAATGTCCTCTCTTCTGGAGAAAACATCTTTACCTCTGCTCACTTCCTTGCCAGCCCCACTTTTTAGTTTTGGTCCAGTTGCACTGATATTTCTTCAGCGTAACAAATCTCCCTCTATCTCCTCCCCTCTTCAAATTTGATCTGTACCTAGAGGCCCTGCCTTAAAGGAGCTTCTACTCGGTAGTAGAATCAAAAATAATGAATAAACTATTCAATTTTCACTTCCGAGGTTGTGTTTCTCTTGTAGCACAGAAATGAAGTATTTCATAGAAAACCTCACAAATTCTTGAATTATTCAAAACTGGTATCATGCCCAGAAGCACCTTGTGAGTAGCTAGAGGTATATTTTCACTGATGTGCTTTTTATTATTTGCTCAGTGTTTATTATTTAAATGAATGATTGTCTCATATTCACAATAAATTTCTGGCTGGATTTGTTCATTTGGGGGGAAAAAAGAAAACATGCAGCAATTCCCCAAACACCACCTTGAAATACTGCCAAGCATGTATACCTGAGATGTCTGTTGTGTTGCATGGAGCCAGAAGAGGAAGTCTGGAAGAGCAAAAAAGCCAGGATTGCAATTGATCCAACCTCTGTTTGCTATAATTAATACGAGATATGAGGAAGGGTGTTAATTTTAATGTGTTCAGCCCTGGGTCACACACCGGCTATTTATTGCAGGTTGGATGGCTAATGTGCATTTTGGCGAGCTGGGCAGCCAGCAGCCTGTTTCAATTTCACTTGTCTAGACAGGGTTTTGGGTTGCCCTGTTCTGGCAGGCAATGTGAGATTTCATGCCTTGATCTTATCATGCTCTGCTGAGTTTACTTCAGAGAGAAGAACACCTGCAGCCCGAGAGTGAGGATTCAGGGGGAGCTGCAAATGCACAGCACTTGTGAGGATTTGGACCTCTTGTCTTTGACAGGTGATGCTAGGAGTGGCTTTTGCAGTGGGTTTCAACACTTTGGAATGGTGGATTTCCAGACTTGCATCCTTTCAGGTAACTCATGGGTTGATCGCGATAGACCAGCCTTGATTTTTCGCTGCCTTCCGTGGAACACAAGTGGAAAACAACTGCTCTAATTTGCCAGGAAATTCACTTAAGGACACCAGAGTCTTACATAACGTCCTCTTGTTGTCGAGCAGCTCAGTGAGGACAGCTGTGGTAGATTTAAAGCAGTGGTTTGAGCAGGTGACTCCTTTGCACAGACTTTCACTGGAATAGTCCCACTGGTTTTATTTCTGAGTGAAGTGTTGGTGCAGGTGAGTGTATGTGAATAGTCCTACTATTGACACAATTATCATTTGTACCAGAACAGTGCCTCAAACCAAACAGGTCTCCCTTGTACCAGGCACCCTATGAACTCTAGAAACAGACAGTTCCTGCAGCGAAACCTTGCATCTAAACAAAGCTGTCCTTTCCTACTTTGGTTTGCAAGTACTTTTTATTATTATTTTTATTGCAGTTCCATCCATATTTTTAGGTATAAGTAGATCTGGGTTTGTTTCAGGATAAATGCCTGCATCACTCACCCCTCGCAGTATATGATGTACAAAGCTCTGTGGGAACTGCCTGTTATGTTTACTGCACAATGACCAGTCACTTTGCTGAAGTTCAGGAGGTAAGTGATTAGCAAGACTATGAGATACTGACAATTTGAACCTCTATAAAAGAGATTTTTGTCTTCCTGTTGGTTGTATTATTTATGTCATTAAATGAGTGGCTTTCTTCTAACCTGTGCCAAGTTGAATTATTCTGCATCATTTTATTAACTGGTATTTGGGAGTACTCTGGAGACTTCCTTGCTTTTTATAAATAATTTTGATGCTGACATGCAACAAAAGTATCCCTCAAATTTGCTAGTAATTGATAGGTTTAAAACCGTTCCTTTCTGAAAGTGTTTAGACACCAATTCTCCTGTCAAATGCAAGCCTATTTCAACAGAACAGCTCCGTAACAACACACGTGATGGACATGCTCGCTGTAATTGTGGTCCAGCCGGTCATGTATTGTCTTTGACAGCAGCCACTACAAAAGGCTTTATGGCAAAGGTTCCCAAGCCTTTCCAGTAGCAGCTCGCCTCTCCAGCAGATAATGTGTGTGTGACTCGTGATGCAAATAGATCAGATGAAAGAGCTTTCTCTGGGGTGGGCTGGTGACGCTGCCCGCAACTGCTGGCACCTCTCTCGGCGTGGTGACCTCTCCGAGAACTATTGCAGGGGGAGATGCCAGCAGAAACCAAGTCAGGGCACACACTCTGGAATAATCGGCTCACCTCGGAGATGACCCTCTCCCAACCTCCCTCAATCGGAGGTGAGCTTACACTTTTAAGTATTTCAAGTATAAAGGTTTGTACAGCCTCTGAATATGTTGCAAGCACGATCTAAAACAGCCCTGTAAATTCTTCGAAATTCCAGACCTTGGTAATAAGCATTGTGAGGGGTCCCACAGTTCAATGGCATGCGCACGTATTACATAAAATGAATTTTCTTTAATTGGTCCTAACCTGGTTGCGCAAATGAGGACAATTGGAAACCAGATCGGAGTTCTATCAGTGAGAATAAAGAAGGTATCAACGGTGTTGTTTCTCTGGGCATGGCATCCATGTTGCACACAGCATCGCTCAGCTGTTAAGAGGTTTAGAGGGCTTAGAAGGGAGTTGGTTTTTTCATTGTTTTCTTTTTTTTTGATAAACGATTGTGCTGCTTTGCCGACGATCAGAAGACACTCGACACCCTGCTCAGCACAGTGTGAGAAGGTGCTGCTCTCCCTAGGCTTCCAAGGGCTGGTGCATTGGGGAACACAGCCATTCCCAGTTTCCCCATAAAGCCAGAAGAAAGGGAATATCACTGCTGAAGTGCCAGCAGCCTGGCACAGGCTTCCTTGGCCATTCTCTGCAGGTGTTGTACAAGAGCTTAACGCTGGAGTGAGGATGCTCAAAACTCAACCCGCGCTGATGTGTCACCTACAAGGAGACGTGGTCACAACCCTTGCGCCCTTCCTGGCTCCTGCCAGCGCGGGCAGGAGACACTGACCGGGGACACCGACCGCGCTGAGTCCCCCCTTCCCTCAGGTTCCACTTGGGGGTTCCCATGGTGGAGGGACCTGCCCGCACACCTCCAGCCTCATGCCCCGATGAGCCGCGCTAGAGTCGGGCATTAGGAGGGATTTCTTCACAAAAAGGGTGATCAGACATCGGAGCGGGCTGCCCAGGGCGGTGCTGGAATCACCGTCCCTGGAGGTGTTTAAGGCAAAGACAGGACACGGCACTCGGTGCCGCGGTCTGGCTGCCGAGGCGGCGTTCGGTCACGGCTCGGACCCGATGATCTCAAAGGTCTTTTCCAGCCCGAGCGATCCCGGGTCTCTGCGAGGGGCGCGGCGCTTCCCGCGCACCTCCCGCGGCCGCCGCTGCCCGGAGCGGCTCCGCGGCCATTGACGTCAGGCAGGGCGGCACGTGACGGCGGCGGGGCCAATCGCGGCGCGCGGAGCCGCTCCGGCAGAGGGGCTGTGTCGGCAGCGCCCG
>VYXD01006822.1:592836-750333 GCA_013397195.1 Hylia prasina
ACCGGCGGCTCCGGCGGGGGCAGCGACCGCAGACAGCCCGAGGAGAGCAAGCCGCTGCTGGGCGAGATGTCCGCTCCCGAGGGGAATAAAATGGGTGCCGCGCCGTGCCGGAGAGCCCTGCTCCACTGCAACGGCATGAGGTACAAGCTGCTGCAGGAGGGGGACATCCAGGTGTGTGTCATCCGGCACCCCCGGACGTTTCTCAGCAAGATCCTCACCTCCAAGTTCCTGCGGCGGTGGGAGCCGCACCACTTGACCCTGGCGGACAACAGCGTCGCATCGGCCACGGTAAGAGCCCGCCCGGGTCCGGCGGCCCCGGCGCGGGGGCGGACACGGAGCGGCCGCGGGGATCCGCGGGGCCGGGGGATGCCCGCGCCCTCTGTCCCCGAGCGGCCGGACCTGGCGGGGGCCCCCCGGTCCGCCACTGGGCGAGGGGGGGGTCGGCTCCGCTGGGTCCCGGAATGCTGGCGAAAATCCTAAAAGGATATTTTTTTTTTCCCCTTGTTCGTAATTCTATGGATGTTTATTTTTGCAGTTTCGGTGTTGCCTTTTTTTAAAAATTATTATTATTATTTTCCGAGCAAGGCTACTATTACTGTTATTACTGTTGTTGAATTTTTTTTTCCTTAAAAAAAAAAATAAAATTCCTTCCCTTTCAACATGACCCCCACATACAGTCACCATACTGAGCCCATTCTATCCGAAACCAAAGTCGGCGGATACCTGCTGGCACCTTGGCCAAGTTGGAAGTGAGGGAGATGGAGGATGCTTTTAATTCGAGAGAGAAGGCTCGGCTTGTGCGCCGACTTTGCTGTGGTTCAGGCCTGCTCTGGGGGCTCTGGTTTGGCGGTCACATAACCTGCCCAGATACAGGCAACGTGATTGGAAAATATGGAGATTCCTTCAGGGTTTTTCTTCCTGCTGGAAAATGATGCAAGAGAAAAATGCGAGGTGGTGATATCAGCGTTACAGAAGATGTACAATAGACGGATATAGTCTCGAAAAATATGATTTATATTTTCATATCCAACTTAAAATTTCGTGGCCGATATTATTTGAATATTTGTGGAGTATATAGAGTGATTACACAGATTTTATCTAATAAGCGATTAACAAAGCATGTTTTACACTGATCTTTAGTCAGTCGGTACTTGGAGCCTGTCTTTTTTTGATTTATATGTAAATGTCTCGTTTTTCTCAATGGCTTCATTCTGGCCTTCCTATAGGACACTGATACGAGAGAGTGGATTGGCTTTTGTGTAGATTTCAGTTAATGGTGTATTTCAATGGATTTCATCCAGCCTGTGCTGTGCTCGGAGGTTGGGTTTTTTCACACCTTGGTACACAGACATAGCGTGTGTAAATGTCTCTCCTGCATCACGCTCTGCTCTGAAGTATTCAGAGCAGGTTTTCAGTGGGAGCTACTTTAACCTTCAGGTAGGCCAGCTGCCTGTTCTCTCAGAGCTCTTTTTTTGTGCCACAATGACATCTCTGCTTGCCGTTTCCTGCGGGCTCTCGAGGATGTTTCCAAGAGAATATTTTCTTTCTCTGATAGAACTACTGCCTGAAGGGAGAAGGAAGATTTGGTTGAGCACTGCTGGAGAAAGCTCCTGAAAGACACAAGGCACGAGGAGTTTTTGCAGTTCTTCATTCTGTTAAGACACCATCATTGTAGAGGGGGAGTTGAATATTAGTGGGGATGAGGCATGTTCCTGGCAGTATCCATAGCTGATTATTTCTAAGCCGAGGAGGAGGATACGGGTAGAGAGAGGCATGATCACGCTTCAGATGTTGTTCTCTGCAATGTGGCAATGCCAGGGCATGAAGTTGTATTTTTACAGGACACGTCAAACTCTGCTCGCTGGCAGAGCTGTCACCAGAGAAACCATCTCTGAAAAGATTTCTGGAGTCCTATGGGGCTGTTCTTTAATTAACGTTGAGGTGTTCTCATTCCTAATTATTTTATGTGTATAAATAGCAAGAAGATACTAAAGGATTGTGCGTAGCATTGCAGGCTCCATTTTGTTGAGCAGTGCTCTTCGTTCTTGGTCTTGTGCTTTATCATTTTTCCCCAGTGCTAGCTCACCCTACAAACACCGTTGGTCACAGAAATATCTGTGCTGTATTGTTTCAAGTAGTGTCTTTGGTTTCCAGGGGGTAATTAGGGCACAAGGATAAGATCTGCATTCACTTGTTGCCTGTGTGGTTAGGCTTAGCAGGTATCTTTCAGACATTGGTTCTATGATACCTACGTTTTGGTCTTTTTCATTTTGAGCTGGAAAGATGTGATTTAAGCACAACTTGTGGTAGTTTAACCCCCACCCCTACAGAAATGGGGAACAGGCACAATGCCAAAACCTCCTCAAACTGAAGGTAGGTATTTGAATGCAACTGATTTGGTTTTCAGGAGCTACAGAAAATGATCCATTCTGTCCATTGAAAGTGAGCGTTGGGAACACTCAACAGCTTTGATAACAAGGTCATTTTTACACATGGGGCTTTCGACAGGCGGGATGCTTTATGAGCAGCCAGTAATTAACCTTCACATCATCCCTTTGCAAATCCTCTGGCATGACGAGTTTTACTGCATTCTATATAACATGAATAAAATTGAACGGGAAAATAACATCACTTTGTTTTGCATTTGAAAGCAAAAGTTGTAATGACAGCTAAATCCAGATCTGGCAAATTACGTCCTTGAGTATAGAGGATAAGTTATTTGTTGATTCTAAGCACTTTTTATCCTTTTTATTGTCACTTGAGACATATTTTTGAATTAAATTCTTCTCCTCAGAAGCTCTTACTTGTCAGTCCCTGGGCTGCAATATAGAAGTTAGCATTAGCTTGTGTGTGGATTATTCATCTGTAGTTTATGCCATGAATAGATATGGTATGTGCCCACATATATAACTCTGAATAATGAGTCTCTACCTACATTTTTTTGAGAGGCAACTAGTTTTGTTGTTTATTTAGGCAGCTACAATTTTTGTGCTGACAAGATAGTTTTTGGTAGCAGAAGTGCTATGCAAGAACGCAATGGAGCAACTCTTAGGCCATCTTCTTTTAGCAAAATTTAGGGAGGAAAAAAATAATGTTCTGTATGAAGAAGTGCATTTTTTGACATTATGACAAGCGACTGTTTCAATTAAAATAAGTCCATGTTAATTAAATAATAACAATAAAATAAGTGTATTCTGAATGGTACATGCACCCAGTTAATAAATGTGTAAAGGTATTAATTTGGGGACCGTCCTATAATTGTAGGTGTTAGGACTTCTAATTTATGTGTGTTTCCATTGTTTGTGTCATGTTCTTGTTTCTCAAAGAATTGCTTAAATATACCACAGTGTCACCATTACAGTTTCACTCGCATCATGTCCAGGGTTTCATTCTGGTTAAGAGAGGCTTTTGGAGAAAGTGAATAGAGATCTGTAGCTTTTTTTCTGTTTTGTTTTGTTACTGTAACTGCTGAGGTCCCAGTAGGAAATTTTGACACTTAGAAACTTTGTTTGTCAGACAGCAGCTTGCCTGGGGATGAATTTGACTTTTTCCCCCATGGGAGGAATAATGTTTATTTTATAAACACCTACCAAACTCAAATGTAGCACCCTTACTAATTTTTTTTTCACCAGCGAGATCTGTCCTTGCACAGCTTGAGGGGCAGTGATAGTAAAAACAAATACAGAAATGAGGTCCAATTTAACATTTCTTCATAGTTTTTTTTTTTTTTTAGAGAGGGGCAGGGTGGGGTTAGGAGTAACCCTTTCTTCAAGAGAAATGTAAAATTTGATTTTCAGTAGTTTAAACATAGGTGTCATGACTGTTCTGTGTCTTTAATATCCTTCTGCATTGTCTCTTTCATGTCACTGCCCTGCTTTTCTCTTTCATTCTTTCTCTCGCCCCAGTGGGGAGTAGATGTTGAGGACAATGAGTTTTAAAGTCCTGGGTTGCAGGGAAGACTTGTGATACATATGTATGTGCAGCAGACAAGGAAAGAATAAATAAGTGATTCATTGTCTCTGGCTAGGGATGACCTCTCTAATTCCCATCTGGAAAGATAAGGCTTTATTGAGACCATGAAGTTACTCATTAATATCCCTCAAGGAGGTGGAAACTGGCTTTTCATGCCCGTTTCACATTTCTGGGTTTTGCCTTGGCAGGTGGGTTGGGTGTAACGTAAATGTTTTGTTCAAAGCTGGTGACAATCCTGAAAAGACTTGAGCTTCTTTTAAGCATTTTTCTGTCCAGACATGGTGTGTGAGGACAATAGTTTATTGACAGGCTGGCTGATCGTAAATGCATTTGAAACAAGAATGTAAGTGGATTAGGGAACTGCATTTGTGTTTTCTTCTAGACACAAGAACATACCTCATTAATATTAAATGAGGCAGGGCAGGATGATCTCTTTCAAACAGGAGAAGTGGAGTAGAAAATTGTCTTCTAATTGTTTTTAAAAATTCAACAATTCTGCTACTGCATATGTTTCAGCATGCTATTACATGTCTTTCCTTCCTTATTTTGGTAAAGATAGAGCAAAAATTCCTATCCAGCTGGACCCATTGTTTACTTTAGCACAGATTCCCATTAGTTAGAAAAACACACTTTTTAAAATTAAATTTCCCTTTAAAAACAATTAGCTCAAGTTGGGAAGTATTATGCAGAGCTCAAAAGTTTCAAAACAATCTCACAAGAAGAATTTTTTAAAGCTTTCCTGAAAAAGGAATATTGTAGTGTTATCAAGATTGCAAGTAGAATTAATATGAACTATTATTAATTATAATAATAATAAACAACAGTCTGTTCAGTAAACCAAGTGCTGTCTTTAAGTCCTGCACTGTTGATGAGGCTCTATGAATGTGACTTCAAAGCAGGTTGGTGTGTCTGCCATTATTACATGTATAAATAAGTATGAACACATGAATAACAAAGCAATTTAAGATTTTTTTTGATTTGTTATAATAATGGAAGGATAAATGACTATTTAGATTTAATATTTCTCTTGGTTTACTGTTGCAGGTGATGGCTTTTATTTGATGAGAAGTGGTACCTGTAGGTTTTGGGAGTACATATTTGCCTGTTCTGGGTTGTTGCTGTCTCCCAGGCATTTGGTTCAGGTGCATCAGAAAGAGCGCTGAATGTCATAATTTGCATAAAAGCCATGACAATTTAGAATTCTCTGCAAATTGAAAACAAATTACTCCATGTTATCTGTCCTGGTGCAACTGAGATTCTCTTTCACAAGTGAAGGCAAGCATGTGCCTGCAGTAACAAACCCCGAATTTTTCTGAAGACCTGGTGATTTAATGGAATATTGCTCTGCTGTGACAAACTTATTTTATTGCTGTATTAGTTAGTAGTTTGACCTAAGAAAACCTAAAATGATATTTCTTTAAAGTTGTTTAATGGCTATCGAACATACCTTTGCATATATAGTTCCTGCAGTGGTTAAAAAGCATATTTATAAGTCAGTAGTGTTAAGGTATGTGTTTATATGTCACAGAGCTTATATAAAATATGAAAACAGAAGCCATATTCATTGACAGAGTGAAAGCTCTCAAGGCCATTAGTGTTAACACCCAGCCAGTAAATTTTACATGTTCAGGAACATAAATAAAAAGGATACTCAGAAATACTTGTGCCTCATTTTTCGTTTTGGCTGGGGAGTAAAGATGTGGTGCTAGTAACTATGTGGTGGTAATAGTCCCCATGGGAGAGACTGTAAATTGCCTCTGGTCCTCAATGGGACCTGGTCCTGCATCAAAGCAGGGCTTGGAAGAGCTCAGCATCCCTCACAGGGCTGGGCCTTTCTGGAGCTCTGAGATAATTATTTATTTTTATTTTTTTAGTGGAACATTATAACTGTGATTATAATAGGGATGGGGACAGTCTGATAGATCATCCAAGGTGGGGTGTAGTCCTTCTAGGAAAGGATGTGCTGCCCAGAGAAGCTGTGGCTGCCAATCCCTGGCAATGTCCAAGGCCAGGTGGGACAGGGCTTGGAGCAACCTGGGACAGTGGAAGGTGTCCCTGCCCATGGCACGGGGGAGAACAAAAGCATCCTTAAAGGTCCCTTGCAACCCAAACCACTTTAGGATTCTGTGAAACTCAACAAGAATATTTGGTTTTTCGGAGGTGAGAGTCCCATCTCCATCAGTGTTCCAGTGTAAAAGGTTGGAGTTGCTTTGTTAGCAGCTGTGGGAGAACAGAGGCTGGAGCCTTGGTCCCACCAAAATCATTCACACAACTGTGTGCACTGAGAGGCCTTTTTGGAGGAAAAAGGTGGTAGGTTTAGTACATAGAAAAAAGTGATTTTTTTGGAACTGTTCAATTTGTTGCATATGATTTGTTGGTACTTTTGAAGTTCCTAGGTAACAGATGAGTTTAACATGATACAATTTCCTTCTATGTTAATAAGCATGGCTGGCCTAATAGGGTTTTTCTCATCTCTTCATATAGGATTTATGAGAGAAGAGACCTACCTCAAATAGTTCAAGCCTTTTGGAGTCTTTAGAAGTAATTAGATTGTGGGTTGCATGGGTAGATTGTGGCTTGTTTATTGGTGTTTTGAGCGGTGCTAGTTGCATCAGTTCTGTGTGTTCATAAATAATGTAGTGCTTGATTCCACCAACAGCCAGGTGTTTGCAGGTGATTGATACTTCAGCACATATAAGCCATTCAGAGAGCTTGTGCATGTATGTGCACTCAATAAAATAACTTTTTTTTGCACCATCTGCCGATGCAGTGTCATTGGCAGCAGTGCTGGCTGAGTCAGCCCTGGCCTGTGCCGTTCATTTCTGCATCTGTGCCATACCCTGTCAATCCATCTTTTGTAAGGGCTTAACAGTTTGCAGGGTCAGGTTGAGAAAAATCTCTGTGAACTGGCTGGGGAACACTCCCTCTGCTTGATCCTTTTGCAGATTTGTTGTCTGTCTTTTAACTGGATCAGGGAGCTGATGTGTTTCAGTGCATAGGCTGCCAGACTGTGTTGTGGAAGAAGAGAGCGGGAAGCATGGCAGGCTGGAATTGGTGCCAAAAAAAATGTATTATTAAATCACTGCGTAAAATTTTCCTGTTTTGCACAATATTTAATAATGCAGGGACAACACCAGGAAAGGGAAAAGACAATTGAAAAGCATACATTATAACTGATCACGTCAGTGATGAGTGAAGTTTTAGCTCTTGTGGTTGTGGAGGAAAACATGAAGTCAGAACCAGATGCTAAGTTAAAAGGCCTTTACTTCATAGGCTTAAAAATCAGGAGAATTTAAAAATACTCTCTAGGTTTTGGAAGAGGAGACTCATGTTCCAGGATTTGTGGACATTTGTTGTTACCTGTGCTGCCATTTCCAGTACTTGAAGTGATTTATTGACTTTGCCCTTTTGTCCCATGACTGATGGGACAGGGCCAGTAGAGTGGGAAATACAAGCAGGTGACCCGCCAGGTCACAGACTATGGTGTCCAGAGCATGAGGGTATGATGAAGGCTATGCTCTTCTACTTTAATCTGAGTTTTTAGTAAGCTTCTAAATAACATTAAGCATTTTTCCTTTTGTTTTTTTTTAGAGGGATGCTTTTTTAACAAAAAGGCATACGTTTTTTCTGGATTTGAGTGTTTCTGCTAGTCGTGTGCCATTACGAACTGAGCTCAAGAAACTCATCAAGTTGCAATTACTTAAATCTGAACTGGAAGTACAGTCAGTCACGTACATTCTTGGTCTCGCTCTGTTGAAATCAGGAGGGTAATTTGAGGAGAGGGATTACCATTCATTGCCTGTAACGTGAATGGCAGGATGTGCTGTTCAGAAAGCCAGGAAGGTTCATGGAGGGATCACCGTGCAGCTCGCACTTGCTGCTGGCTGGGGGACATGGCTGACACCACTCCCAGCCTTGTACAGCTCTCAGAGCCCCATTTTCCCCCTCTGCTTGGCAGATCTCAAGGTGCCGAGTGACCTGCAGTGGCTGGAATGGCTCTTCCATGAGTGAGAGGGTTGATGGAAAATTCCCTGTTAGGCAGAACAGTAGTAGAAGCTCTTTCACCTGTTTCATGCCAACATTTAGACAACAGTGTCCTGGTGGGAAGTGAGTTTGTGACATTTAGCTATGGGGAAAACCTCACTCAGAATCCTCCAGCCATCGCTGCTGCTCTGTGGGTCATGTGCCTGCTCTGTCCTGTCTCCCTTCCTCAGACAATAGAGTTTTATTAAGGAAAAAATGCTGCTTGCTGCAAGTAGCTCTCTTTTCCCCCATTTGGTCTCAAAATTTGCTGAAATGCTGCTGTGGTATGTGGTTGTGGCTGAAGTTTGGAGGAGGGTGGGTCCTCAACAGGGGCAGCTGCTCCTAATTCCTTAAAGGCGTAGGAAGATAACGCGGCTGCTTCTGCTGTTACCTTGCTTGTTATTTGCACCTGTGGCCATAATCACTTCTGAGGCCGTGGCAAAGAGGTTTAAAATGGAGTAAGGAGCACCTCTCTCCTGTGTCTGCTCAGAATATCAACTTCTTTCAGGGGTAAGAGCTCTTGCACTTTTCAAAGTATGCTGCAGCTTCCCTAATGTTCTTGTTCCTGTGTCTGAGGGATTGTGTGATTTTCTCATTGGATGAAAAATTTAAAAGGAATAATTGCTTTCATTGATTAAAAGAGTAATTACCAGGACTTCAAAAAAGAGGACTAAAAAATGGATGTCTAATGGTTCTTAAACTCCAGATCACTAATTCCTTGATGTTCAGAATGGGAATGTTGAATGCTTGGCACTGTCACTAAAGAGCTTTTCATTCTTGGACTTCTGTTGCTTTAAAAAAGGCTAAATAAAATGAAATATTTTTCTCCTTTTGAAAAATTTAAAACTCAAACCTTATTAGCACACAGAAATGGATTTATAAGATTTTGTTTTCAAAGATGCCACATGTGGTACAGTAAGAGTTGCCTGAAGAAAGCTGAGATTATGCTAAATCAGAGGGTTTTGTTGAGAATAGATAATTGTATTCCTGAATGAAATTCTTTCACATTTATATTTTGCATGTTTTTCTTAGACCTAAAGAGAAACTGTATTAGCAGATGAGAATCAGAAATAGTAATTTTTTCTTAGAAATAAGTTGTACGTATTTTGAAGTGTGTGAATGTCTATGCATATTTTATGGGTGAGATTTCTGGTGATGTAAGCCCAAAGGTAAGGCAAGTATTTTGTAAACAAAAAAGTGGCCTAATTTTTTATTTATGTATGGACAATTAACATCAACTGAGTAACATTAGGTAATTGCATTTGCAGTGAGACAGTTCTGACAATTTTTAAAGTAACACCTTTATTTCTCCCTTAAATCTCCTAAAGATTCCCCATGGTGCATTCCCCACAGTACATTTCAAACAATACTGAGCAGGTATTCAATGGTGAAGCTGTGATATTGCTTTTTTTTTCTTCCCAGTCTTTGTTTTGGCTATTTGAATATAAGTGTTTGGGATTGGCAGGGTCCTCTTACCATGGCTGGTTCCTGCTGTAGTGGGATTCTGTTGTACCACAAGAGTTTCTTGTTTGCTACTGTAATAAAACCAGTGAGTATTGTCAGCAGGCTGTTTTTGCTGTCTAGAATAAAACTGAATTACTTTGTTATCCATTTTCAGGGATGGGCATTATTAATAATAAAGTAGAGACAGCTTTTTAAAAAAAAAGATTTTGAAACTTGCCGAGTGGACTCCAACTTTTTAATCAAATATTAAGGGTGTGTAGGTTTTTTCCATAAATATGAATGTCTGTTTGACTTGTGAACAAAAAAGAAGAGGGATTATTTTTGGCCTTGAAAACAGGGAAAAATGATTTTTGGATGTCAGTATAATATCTTAATTCTCATAATCCTTGGGTTTCAACTTCACTGTGCTTCAACCATCTCCAAGTGATTTATGGTCAGTATTTTTTGTATGTGGGGAAAACAAAGAGTCACTTAAATGTGGATCAGACACAGTTGCCACTGTTGGTTCATGTTTAGTTTGCAATTCCTTCTTAGTTGGTGTGTGCACCTGTGGTTCACTCCAGAGGGTCTAAGGTTGGACACCAAGGATCAGTAGTGCCTTGCCCTAATGCTCCTGATAAATCACTGGTGGAAGCTGGAGCAGAAATGATTTTCCTTTGCTTTGTCTGCTAGGCTTCATCTTCCCCCCTGATTTTGATGGCTATTCATTTTCTTAACGGTTGTAAATGTCATTAAAAATCAGTGGAAGCGTGGGAGAGTGACTGACAGCAGAACGTGGCCCAGAGTGTCGTGCTCTTCTTGCTACCCTTCAATCTTCCTGCAAAGAAAATATCTGCTGGGGAGCCAGGTGCCAATCAGTTCAAGTCTTTGCTTTCTGCAGCGTGTGTGCTTTGTGTATTCTCCTAATAGTCACTTCTGACAACCTACCACTTTGCTCTTGCTTCAGAGGCTGTTAAGACTGAATTCAGAAATAAAGAGTAAGTCAGGGAAACCTTGACTGCACTGAAATTTTCAGGATGAGAATGAGCTTGCAAAGTTGTTAAAGAAGCAGGGTGCTGCGATTCTTTTTTGTGGAAAGATTGGCAGTTCTCTCTCCCTTCTCAAACCTTGGATTTACTACTACATAAATTTCTTGATGCTGAGCTCATAAATTTAGGAATCCTTTGAAAAGAATACGATGGCAGAGGCAACTTCTGCCTTTAGTAAATAGGTTATAGTAGCACAATTATTGAATTGGAAAAAGAGCTTTATCTTATTCTTTCAGTGCAGGAACACTGGTAATCCTTCAGATATTCCTTACTAAAAAAATATCCACTCCAGCTATGTAATAAGAGCTTGAAGTAGTATTTCCTATCATGTTTGTTATGAAATGCAGCCCCTATATGGAAGTGAAGAGTGCTGATGAAAGATATTATGCAAGTACAAATTATTCAGCATTACTTTGGTTTTTCTGTTTTTCTTTCAATTCTTCATGGCTCTTTCAGATCCTCCAGGTTTTTCCTTTCTTTTCATTTTTTTTTTAAAAATTTCTTTTTTTTTATTATTTTTTGTTTTGTTTTGGTTGTGGGTTTTTTTTGTCTTTGTCAATGCCATTATGGTGACTTCTGAGGAAAGATCTTTAATTTTTAAGTAAAAATTAGCCTTACATCCAGAGCTATAGAACAGGCTCTTCCTCTCCCAAAGGAGCAGATGGTTTGAGTGGAGTCTTGGCACTGAAAATCCCATCTTTGTAATCAAATAATGTGGACATTGGAGCAAGTGTAAAACTTGTATTGGCACAGAACTTTGTTACTGAAGGTGAAAGTAGGGATGTGGTCAACATGTCTTGTCCATCTGAAAACACATTTCCTAAGGTTGGATAATAAATCTTTTGTGATTGCTGTGAATGAAACAGGAAATAAGGCTGGAAAAGCTTGAAATTAAATGAAATCTGCAGGACCGGACATGCACTTTGGTATTAAATATTGACATACCCCTTCCAGGTAACCACTTTGCGTTTGCCCTGAAGACTGCAACATCTTCTTTCTGTGGTGTTTACGGTGAAAAACTTGTTGACACCAAGAAATATTTCTAATGGCTTCTTGCCTAACACTAGAATACACTTCTTTTGGTGCTATGTCACTGCCTCCCTTGAAATTAATCTCCTGATTTATTGTAAGTTATTTCAAATGTTCTTGGCGACTTGGGTTGACTAATGTGCTTTAAATATGGTGAAATCATATAATCTGTTGTGGGAGTTGACCGTGTATCAAGCTCCCTCATACAGATGGACAGCATGGGGAAGTACTGAGCCCTCAGTGGTGCTTACCCAAATACAGGAACTCATCCTCTGTTGCTCTGTGCCTGTGGATTGGAGTTCTAAACCTGGGATGAGTCGGGGTTGAGGCAGCACCATCTGCATTATGAACGTATTGTGTGTTCATGGTACTGCAGCATAGCCTGAGTGGGCTTGAAGGAGGAAGGGAAATGAAGGGGGTGATGGGAGGAAAGAATTAAAGCAGCTTCAGGCTAGAGGATAAGATAGATCTGTGTGCTCCAGCTGAAAAGGGAAGTCCCAGTCAGTGGCTGCTTGTGACTGGAACGTTTTCACTCATCTGGAAGGGATGTTGTCCACAGTGAAGCTTCTTCACATGGGGCAGTGATAGCCCTCAGTGTGTGAGGCCTGTGCCATTGTACCTTCCCTTTTGAACACAGTTAAAAAATGAAGGGAATGTTTACATTTAGTGGGATACGTGTTTCCTAATGCCTCTTCATTTATCATACCCGCTTTAATTGAGATAAAGATGTAGTGCTGTGTAACATTATCTGGGTTTAACGTCAAGGGTTTGGGAGGTTGTGTCTCTACTTGTCAGATTTTCTTAGCAGAAATAAGAGAACAGACTTACCCGTTGCATCTTCTTGCCTGTACGGTCTGTACCTGGAGATCTTGAGTGCTGCTGTCTTGAGACCTTTGTGTCTGATCTAAGGCTCTTGCTGTGCTCAGATTTCACGTTAGCCGTTTTTTTATTTTGGAATTGTAAGAAAAACATGTACAAACAATGCTCTGCTGTTTCCAAACACTGTCAAGTTTCCCCCTTTGCTTCCTGTTTTTGTAGCGTGTTTGTGAAAAGACCTTGTCTGCTTTGCACTGGAGTTAGGCTTAATGTAAATGTATTCTGTATCAGCTCCTGTGTGTTCCAGCATGCAGGGACCCGAGCTGCTCTTCAGCAAGCGTCATTACTCTTTATTTATGGTAAGACTAGATTAAAAAAGACTGGTGCATGTAAAAGTGAAAGCAGAGGCAGTGTTAAATTGTGCAGTCATGAGCTTGTTATTTCCCTTCCCCCCAGTATGCAAGCCAGTTAGTAACCTAGTGATCTATACATGAGGCTTTAATTGGATATATGCCCAGAGTGCAGATTAATATGGAAAAGCTATAAAAGCATGGGTTCACAAACTTTATTTGACCACATGAGGACTGTCTGTGTGATCCCATGTGGAATGTGTGGGGGATTCTCAAAACAAAGAAATACCTTTGTGTATTTGGGCAGATCTGTATGTAAACCACTGGATACAGAGGTGATGTCTCTGCCTTAAAGTCAATGGACTGTTCATTAAATAGGACTTCTTCAGCCTTAGGTGGGGCTTAGGTGCATCTGTGGCCTCTGTGTCATTTACTTGACTTCTTAAGTTTTAGTTTTGATAATTGCTGGAGGTTTCTCTTTACAATTGGATATAATCTTGGCTGCCTTTGGAGATAAGGGGGGTGTGAATCTCTCTGTAGTGGAATAAAAACAAGCAGATGTCTGACTGCAGCTGGCTAGAGATAAATCATTTCATATAAACTTGCCTGGAGAACGTGATCTTAGTCTTCTATAAACCTACACTCCAGAGGGAAGGGAGAACCCCCATTAGTCAATGACACCCTCCTGGCCTAAAATTCCAGTTTCTAGTTTGCAAATTACATGAAACACAGACTACTAGCTATATTCAGCAAAGGCTTTCTCAATTTTGCCAACACTTGTAACATAGATTTTGTCTCTCTTCTGGGGATTTTTTTATTTTTAATTAAAATTGCAATATTCCTAAATGTGTAAAACCAGCCACAGTTGTGTCCCTATATTCTCCAAGCTAGTTTAATATTGGTAAAATCTCTTTTAAATTGTCACGGTATTGCGATAAAGAGTTTGGTGGCTTGGGAGAGCACTGTTGCAGATAAAGCTGATCTTCCTGACCCATCATATCATGGAGAGCAGCAATAAGGCATTCCACTTATCTCAGAACTCTGTTTTTTCCTCTTTACCCTCCTGTGCATGGTTGTTTGACACATTATTCAGTGACTCCCTGAAGGTGGTGGGATGGAAATGTTACCTCCTGTAGCATAAGCCCTAATCAGCATGAAGAGTGGGGAGCTGATGGTAAATGTACTCTATAGTTTCAGAAAATAAGGTAACCTTAATTAAAGTTCCGTGCAAGTAGTTTCAGTGTTTGATTCCAGCCATTTGCCTGACGAAGGCAGGGAATAGTCCTTAGCTCTCTGCCTGCAGCAGGAACGTGGGAATTGAAGTGACTCATTCTCAGGGACACAGCAATGGGAATGAGGCAGTGCTGTGGTTTCAAATAATTCCCTGGAAGTCTCTGTTGTGCAGAATGCATTAATTGAAGAGATTCATGAGCTGCTTAATGTCACATCACTTCATTTCCTCATCAGGGAACTGAAAGTCTCATCTGTGTAGGAAAAAACCAGGATCTCTCTGGTTGCGAGTAAATCTTGACCTTTGTAGAAAGAGGTTGTGTGTGTTGTCCATCATATTTGCCCTGGATTAAACCTGTTGCTGTGTAGCTTGAATTTTCACTTACCCTATTGTCTGTCAGCTGTGGGGACAAAGTCAGCTGTGTAAAGATGTGCATTTCTGAGTGCCCAGAAATATGAGCAGGGGAGATGAGGAGGGAACTGTTTGCTGCTGGGTTCTTCAGTGCTGTGCAGCAGAAGGATGGGTGTTTCCTGTTGGTAACTGATCACCATCTGCAGCCATTGCATTGGCCACATAAAGCACATCTCTATATTCAAGGGAGAGGATACTCCTGCAGAGACCTGGAAATACAATGATGCTGTGTGGAATGGATGGGTGCTTGTCTCCTGCAGACAGCAGTGTGTTCCTAGTGGGTAGATCTGATGCCATGTGTAGGCAGCAGAACAGAAACACTGCAGCCCAGCATTTGCAGATTTAAACTGGAGAAGAGAGTGTGCTGCGCTTACGGAAATCAGTCTTGCTGTGTGTGATATCATGGTTTTCAGAATCAGATGTACCCTGATTCTGGTTTTGCCCAAGTGCCTGTTTTTCTGACTCTTTTGTCCACTGCAGGATTAGGTGAGAGCTAGTACAGAGTGGCTCCTGTGGCATTTGCCACACGTGACCTCTTAGGCAGTGCTTCAGGCTGAGTTTTTATTAGTTTTATGGCAGACATTGCACAGAAAAATACAGTTTACCACTTACATAGCTAATTGTTAAAAAAATGGATACATATTTCTTTTGACTAGAAGTTAGCCAAAATCAAGAGTCCTGCACCTTGACTGAATTTTTGAGTGTAAGGGTTGTATCTTTACATCTTTTGATTTGCTTGTTGGCCAAGCAGAGCTGGTCAGTGAAAGGAAATGCCCTTTCCTGTGGCTTTATGTGCTACTGCTGTCTAAAGTTTTGGTAGTATCAGTGAGACCTTAGGGCTGGACACGTCCTGTCTTTCTGCCATCTAATTCCACCAGGAGGTCACAGCGGTTTCAGTTGCAGGACTCGAGCTCACACCTACCACCAACAGCCATAATGTGACAGCTGTGCTCCTCATCTGTGGCAGGCTGGTTAAGAAATCAGATGTACCTTTTATATCCACTGATAACTGAGTCTTCCTTCATCTATGCCTTTGGGAACATTTCAGTACTTTGCCTGGCAGTGCATCACTACTCTGAATTGTGTGTGGAAAAATGTTTGAAGCAAATTAAACAAGATGACTTGTGAGTAAAAGATCAAGTCAAAACACTGTAGAGATGAAAATCATTGAGTTGATGAGTGCAGTCTATCTGTGACTGGGAAAGTTTTAATGATGCCAGGAGAAAGGATTGACCATAGTAGAGAAAGTTGCACTTGAGGTTTTTATGACCAAAAAAAATCAGTCTCTTTGTTCCTGTGATTTATTATTTCTGTGGTCACATGGCTCGAGGTCTTGCAAACAAATGGGGTCTTAGTGGAAGCCACAAAAGGTTTCCTGTCTCAGCAAAGTCCAGCTTGAGACTGAATCTCAGAAAAGTAAGGTGGAAAAAAGGAGAGGAAAAAAAAGAAATTATATTTTTGGCATTGTATTTGTGACTTGGCATGTCTAGATCCTGGGAGTCCATTCCATTGTTTTTACTCATAGCATCTTTCTCTCTTGTTGGGAATCACTGAGTGATTTGGCATCTGTGCCATACTAGTAAAAACAATCCTAACTACTTACAATTAATGAATTGTGTAAGTGAGTGATTTGAGGGGATGGAATAACAACCATAAGGACAATATGAATTCTGCATTGACTGGCAGCATATGTCAGAGAAAGTGCTGCTTTATTTTTCTGACACTGATTTGGTTTAGTGTGTGGACTTCTAAATAAGTAGTGCTTTAAGAAAGTTTATCAGTTGCTTGAGCTGAAGCCTATGTCTGGGCTGGCTTAGTGTTAAAGCAAAATGCCATATTGAGATCCAGCAAGGAAAAAGAGCATATTTTCAAATGGTGAAGCTTGTTCTTCTAGGGGAGAAAATGGTATTTCTAATTTTTATTATCAAGAGTTAACCCACAACAAGATATTTAAACAAAACAAGGTACTTGGACTCATTAAAGATAAGATTTTTTGGGGAAACACTTTTTCAGGCTTTTAGGTCCCTCTTTGAACTGTGTCTTTCGGATGTATATGTGTGTCTAGTTCAGTTGAGAACTGATAGGACAGTACTTCCTTTGCTTTGATTCTTTTATTCTTTGAGCATTCCTCCTCACATGGAAATCTTACAAAACACTTCTGTTTCCCTATGGAAAGAGGGCCAGTTTGGGGAGGGTTGATGTTCTGGGCAGTGTATCCAAGATAACTACAGATGCTAAAGGAAAAGAAAGAAAGCAGCCTCAGGAACAATAGGATTTAAAAAGCTGTTTAATTTGTGCCAAGCTGGATTTTTTTTTTTTCTTTGGTTGTCATAGAAATGTGCCAGCCCGTGTCTCTCACAGATGAGCTCACTAAATGAATGGCTGTGCAGGATGAGTCTGGTTTCAATGAAGATGTTTATACTTGAAGAACACAGATGGACTTAAACCACAGCCCAGAATCTAAACACCCCTGAGCTCCTGGGGGAGGGGAGTGATAGGAAATGAAATCTGGATTTTATAGCTCAGGCCTGCATCTGTCCTCCTTGATTTGGCTTTATGAGTTATTATGGGGAAGTAGGAGAGGAATATTATCTGCAGTAAAATGGGTTTGTTTGTTGTTGCATGATGGGGGAAGATGATTTTGTATCTGGCCTAACTCCATTGGGTTGGGAGGACTTTTCTGCCTTGATGTCTTGCATGACCATCACAGCTGAGGTTAATTGGTAGCAGAGATGTTACTCTAAAGTACAGTCTTTAGCAGGTATTTTTTTCTGTTGCTTCCTTACTCCTGTACTTTCTGTACTCCTGTACTCTTACTCTTAGTCTTTTGAAATAAAATATTTTAAATGAGACCTGAAAATTCTTGTCTCCTGCACTGAAGTGAAATGCTGTGATACAGGTTTGGTAGAAGTTGAGAAGTTGGTGCAAAAGGCTAGAAATGATAGAAGCAACATCAGACTCCCTGAAATACCAAATAATTTGCAGATGACACAACTAATAATCTTCAGTGAGGTGTGTCATTGAGCACTGAACAAACGTAGTGCAGTCAACAAACAGAGTGTGCTGTGTTGAATGGGGCAGTGTTGTTCAGTGTCAGAAATGTCCTTTGCAGGATTTAGTCTCTGGATTGTTTGCTTTGCTTATGAGCATAATTCTGCGAATTCCTCTTGCTTCCAAGAAGCCCATTAATCCTTGACTTTCATCTACATTTGGCACTGTCAGAACGCCTCAGAGGAGCTTAGGTGTAAAATGACAATAGCTACAGTATCTCCAGGGTTTTCAGGTATCTGAATGATTTGTTTATCTGCCTGCCTTGCTTTCCTTGGTTTTTTATTCCTGGAGCTGGGCTGCTGGAAATGATGCATGTTGCTGAATGCAGAATAGTCCTTGCTGTACCAAAGCATGCACTTGGAAGAATGGCATACTGTGTCCTCTTAATTGGTATAAATAATCAAGAGTATGGAATAAATGAAGGACTGGCTGACTTTTAAATTTTTTTTTTTAAAGTGTATTCCTGACAAGTGGCAGGTAGTATGTTTTTAGATGAAATCCACTCTTACCAGAGGTTTCCACTATTGGAGAATAATTTAAAGACCACCCACTCAAACCTGCTTGAGTATATTTGAGCCTCAGGTTGGTCATAGTGTTGAATTTAGCTGTGCACACTCTTCTCTTGGTACTCTGGTTTTGCTTGTTATTTGCTCGTAACTGTCCTGCTTGAACTTGTTTTGGAAGACAGGTTAGGTTAGAATTGCCTTGCCTTTTAAGGAATATTTTTTTTAAGCTAAAATGGATGCTTCACAAGCAAAAACTTTGGGAAATGCTGTTTCTGTGCAGAGAAGTTCCTTTTCTGCTGGCCTGACCTGTGTTTTATGGGATCTTAAAAGGTCTTTTAGAGACCTTGGTCTCTCAAGTCATCCTCAAGGAGGGAAGAAGGAAAGAAGGGAGTCTGCAGTGAGTGGAGGTGCAGTCTGGTGCATGTCATGTGCTGTGCACCCCAGGACTTCACTGGCATTTGCTGTCAGGCAGCTCCACCTGGGAAAGCTGCAGGTGAGGAAAATGTGGAATAAAAGCAAAATAGTTGATTTACCTGGGGGCTGCAGTGTCCTTCCCCTCGGGGATGGGCAGCCCGGGGGCTCCTGTGTTCCTCCAGCTCTGCCACTGACTCTCAGCCCACCAGGCAAAGGGCTCCCCACTCAGAAGATTTATTTCAAGGCTCAACCAATTAGGCAGCATCAATTGGAATTTTTGAGACAAATTCATTTATAAAACCACTTGGCTTTCTGATAAAACTCTGTGAATGATTTGTCCTGTATTTCTCCTACTACCAAACGTTGACAATAGCTGTTTCTCTTCCCAAATTCATCTCCTTCCATTCATTTTTGTAAAGGCCTTTCTGGAAAAGGAGTGCACAACCGATTACATTGCATTTAAGGAACTATGAAGTGATCGGCGTGACTGCTGCCAAATGCGTGGAATTAAGATGGAAACAATTAAATGACCATTTAAAAATATGTTTTTCCAGTTACATCCTAGAACCCAGACCACAAGAAGATTTTGGGTAATGCCACTGTTTTCAGCGTGCCTTGGATAGGCCAAAACAGTGTCAAAGCAGAAATATTAAATGATCAGAGAGGCTGTGTTTTTATAGGACACATTTGCTGTCCTACTTGCGTGAGAAGCTTGCAGTGATGCAATAATATTGAAAATTATCACTTTCACTGTAGGAGCATTGATGCGCTGCTATTGGGAATTACTGCTTTCACTGTAGGAGTGTTCATTTTTCTTCTGAGGTCATTAAAATAATCTTGTTTTTACTTTTGTAGTTGGCTTAGGTTGCTCTTCTTGGGGGAGGGGAGGCTTTGGGTTTTTGTTGGTGTTGGCTTTTTTTTTTTTCCCCACTTTTAATTAGAAACACAGTTTTAACGTTTGGATTGTTTGAAACAAAAACAAGAGAAGTCCCAACATGAGCAGTGAATATTTTTAAAGGACTTTATGGCTCTAAGTTTCTAACACAGTCCAGATGTCTCCTATCTCTGCTCTTTCTGTAGCATTTTCTGGCACAGTGTCATTGGGTTTTGAACTTGGTCCAAGCTGTGTGCCAAGTCCTGAAATAAAGTAAATCAGCGAGTTGTTCTTGGACATTTCTCCTTAATCCAAACCAACCCAAATCAAACTTCGGCTCTGACCTCAGGACTGCACATTCAAATATTTTCCTTTGCCTCCTCAGTTTCAAAGTAGCAAAAGCAGGAGATTACCACTTTGCAGTATTTAAACAGAGGCTTGTGTGACATCCGTGCAGCTGAAGCAACTGCTTTCCTTGGGACCTGGTGCCTGTTAAAACACCAGTGATGTTCTCCAGCACTGTGATTCTTCACTGGGGTTCCTTTTGTTGGGTCAGGATGCACGACCACACTGGAGCAGGATTTTTTTTGAGGCATACATTTTTGTCAACAGTTAGGTAGCAACCAAAGGAAGCATTCCATGGTGCTCTTCTGCAGGTATTTCTGCCTAGATGTCTTGGAGAAATTATTGATAGGACAAACCTGGTAGCCCCAAAAACGGCATCAGGACTAAGTTTTGGGATAAAGGACTGTCTTGTCTTTCCTTATACAAGCACTGGTCTCCTTTGTCTTGAAGCACTCCTTTGAAGCTGGACTCCAGTGCAAACAGACTGGGACTGAATGGGCAACCCACCTCTTGCCATTTAACATTCTGATGGCACTACAGCTTAGGTGTGGAAAAAAGTATTATCAAGGTGGTGTTATTTTTAACAGCAGTTCATTTACTGGACCAAAGGAGACTCAACAGTATGTGACACAAACTCTTTGATGGGTTTGAGGCCTACTGGTTGAGTGTTTTTTTTTCTGACTGGCCGTGTTCAGATAAGTTTAATTAAATGTATCTGTTGTCCAACTGTTCTTAAAAACCCAGCTTCCACTGAAATTGATATGAAGCTTTCCTTTGGCTTATCAGGCTTTGCACTGGGCCCTCAAAATGTGTGTGATCTGGGAGTTTTGGTGTCGTTGATTGTCCTTGGTGCAGACAGTGATCACAGCAGGCAGGATGCAGGGGTCTGGAGGCATCTCAGACAGTCCTGCCTCACAGAGGGCAATCACAGTTTCCAGTGTTCTCCGTGTTGGCCTCAGTTCAGGTTTTTGGAATCCCCACTGCAATTGTATATACATGTTTGGCCACTCAGGGAGTACTTTTCTGTAGAGTAAAAGAAAGCTCCTTTTTAAAATAGGGAGTAGCATATTGCATGTTATCAAGGCTGGTAGGATTGCTTTATTTTCATTAATCAGTTTTGTTTCCCTCTGGTCTTAATAGCCAGTGTGTGTCTTTCTGTCTGGATTCTATATAAACATGAAATGGGTAACTAATGGATCCTGCCTTGGGGCCAGAGAGCACAAAATTTACCTTTCAGAAGTAGCCAAAACAGCCATATGCATAAAAATAACTTCAGTTTTCATACTGAATTCTCTCACTTGAGCTAGCTGTTTACCAGCACATTCATATGCTCTGGTAGCAGTGGGACATGTGATTACCAAGTTGTTAGGCAGCAATGAATACCAGGAGCATCAAGTAAATGAGTTCTTTTGCAGAGAAATGCCATTAAATAAAGATTTCAGCCCTTGTCTTGTAATTCTTTCATTTCTTAACAGAGCTTTGGTATAGAGATGACTGATGCTTCCTGTGAGAGGCCGTGTTTGGTGCTCCTCTCATGGATGTTCAGGGCTGTTTTGCTCCTGTGTGGAACATCAGGCAAGGACTGAGCAGTCACCCTAAGCTTTCCTGGCTTGTGCCCTGGGCAGGGATGTTTCCCCCAGGTGTAAACCTTGTTTGAACTCCATGGCAGAGTCTCCCAGCTCTGTCTGTTGGCTCCTTGCACAAGGGCTGGACGTGGTTGTTTTATAGGGTGACCTTTCCATCAGGGCTGACCTGCTGAGTTCACTGGCGTGGCACCAGGAAACCAATATCTGACTCACTCTGGTCTTCTGCTGCTGAATTGCTGTAACACCCTCACCTTTAAACATTGAGATCTCCACCATGAACCCCACATCAGAAATCACCTGGATATAACAAACTAGGTTCCCTTCTTTGCTATGCCAGGAAGGACCTTAAGTTGTTCTCTAGAGGAACTGGGAGTGAATTTGCCAGAGCAGGAGGTATGTGTTAGGCTGTGGGAGGTTTTCTTTCTATCAGTGCTACTCAGAGCTTGTCGCTGGAAACAGTTTAGCCAAGATGCTGGGAGAGAGGCTGCAGTGGGCACAACCTTCATGTGTGTGTTTGCAGATAGATAAAAACTGCTCAGGAGATCTCACGGCTTTCACAAAGGGATGATTTGAGATAAAGCTCTGTCAGGGAACTGTGATAAAGGAACTGAAGCTGAAAATGAAAGAGCTGTTGGGTGATAAGAGGAAACTCCTGTTTTTTGAGAGCTGGACTTCAGCTAGATAAAAATCTTAAAAGCCCTATGCAGATCAGCACAGCGTTGGTCTTGCCTGGGTTTCGCTTAATTTTCTGTCTGCCACCCAGCCTGGAGGAAGCAGTTTTCATGCTTCCCTGGCAGCAAGGTTTTTTGAATGTGGGAAACCTGATAGTGTGTCTGCTTAACTACCAGACTTTGGCCTGGTGCCCTTTCTGGTTTCCTTATGGAGTAAGTGCAGTGATGGGAAGAATGTGCTTCTTACACGTGTAGTCATCTCGGTGATAGTAAACTGTGACACTGATACCCTGTTAGCCTCCCCTGCCTGCAGAGCCACTGCCACGGGCTGGGGGCCACTGGCAGCATAGCAAGAGCTCTGCTTTAGGTTTGGACTGCAAAAGAAAAACTGGAAGTGATTTTTTTTTTTCCCCCTTTTTTGAGTCTGATTTGTTTTTTGAGAAACTGTAGATGTTTGTTCTAAACTGTCAAACTAATGCACGTTAATCTAATTTGCTCCGTTGAGACTTTAGCAGCGGCTGCTGATGTGCAAACAAAAAGCCTCCACTACGTGCTAGCAGCAGTTTTCTCAAATTAGTCCTTTTTAGCTGTAGTTAATACGGCCAGTTTGCCTGTAAAATGTTTGCTTGGGTGTTTATAAAGCTCTGCTACAACCATTTGAATGCCTCGGAGTAGATGCAAAATGAACCCTGTGAATTTTGGATGGTTGTCCTTGCAATTCCACATTTGTAAAATGGCTTTAGTATCATTTTGTGTGATGTTCAGGTCACTGGAAGGGAATTTAAGTAGTGCAAGTAAGAACAGTCACTCACTAGGAAGCTCCAGCCTGGATGTGACTGGTGGTGTACTGAATTGGATGTGTAAAGCTTGCCAAACAAAAGCAACATGTTTTGAATTATAAAAATGTAAACTGAAAATATTAAGGAGATTAATTTATCCTGCAGACAAAATGCTCCTAAGATGATGAGAAAATAGTTTTATTGGTTTATTTGAATTTTAATGTTTGCATTTTGTTTGTTTTTATTTGGGGTATGTGTTTAGAAAATCAGCTTGCTGGGGATGTTGCTCATTTCAGACTTTGTTTTCTGGCAGTCCCAAGTGGAAATGAAACTGTAGATGTCAAACACGTCAAAAATGAATTTAAGATCCTGGGGAATCAACAGCCAGGACTCGTAGATCTTAATGTTGCAAAATACTGCATACCCTGAAATCCTGCAATGGGCAGGGTGGGAGCCAAAAAGCAATCAGGGCAGGTAGACATGCCCTAGGAAGTGATTTGGCAAACACTCACTTCATCATGACAGAGCTGTCTGTGATGCTTACAGGATCCTTATGAGTTGGTCCTGAGCTCCAGCCACGCACAACTGCAGTGCAGGAGCTGGATGCAAAGCCTAATTAAAGTGGGGGATGTTTGGATTGGCTACAGTGGCCTTTGGATTAAATCTTAAGACTTCAGTTCTGAGGAAGATTAGTACTTCATGTGTAAGTAATGTATACACAGAGGAGCATGATTTCTAACAGTTATTATTATTGGAGAGTGCATTGTTTTTCTGCTGGGAAGTGTAATTTACAAGGAAGAATATTTCTGAAGTATTTTAGAAGTTTTGTATATATTACATGTCAAATGGCAAATTGTTTCTTGGTATGGGGTCATAAAAAGGGGTGTTTACTAGCACTCATTAAGACTGTCTGGTACAGTTCTGCCACGTCTTGGGTTACCTGTTGTGGGCTGTTATCCCAGTGAAGCTGATAAATCATGATGTGCTTTCTCATGATACATTTTTTGATTGGTCAGTATTATCTGTGTATCTTTGGTGGGGAAGTGGAGCCATGTACTGTTATTCAAAACCAAATCCAAAGTCTCTGTCAGAGGAAGAAGAACTTTAGAAGTTCAAGTTAAACAAAGGAACCAAATGAATATTGAAAAAAAAAATTGTTTTGAATACAGACATTTCTAACCCCAATACAACCTTCTCTTAAAATAGCAAGCCAGTTGCTATTACAGACGCTTTTTGGCGATTTAAGGTTTTTCAAGTCAAATTCTGTTCAAGTCATACAAAGATTTAAAAAACAATAGTAACTGATGAGCTGTTCTTAAAGACATATTCCCTCCTGGAAGTGCTCAAGAAATTGTACACCCTGTACATCATTAAGATTTTTTGAGAAATAATGTTTCTAATACTTGGTGACAGGTTTATATCTTCAGATCCTTGTACAAACATGGAATAAAGCATTTAACTATGTGCTACTGGAAAATAAGGTTTAGTGTTCAACTCTAGTGCCTCATTCAGCCTTTTCTCTTTTCAGTTTCATTCACCAAGAAATTTCTAATGAAAGGATATTTCTTAAGTCATGGGTGAAGGTGTTTTCTGATCCTCTGTCTGTGTCTTACGAGTCATTATTAATCTGTTTTGCCAGTCACATGTATGAATGGATAATAAAGGCCAGGAAAATAGGTCAGCATCAGTGAGCATCTCTATCTCCAATGCTGCTAAAACACCTCACTTGTCAGATCCTGTGTTTTACTACTTTCATGTTGCTGCTTGTTTGTAGTCTGTCTATCTTTGAAGGTCAGAAGTTTTTAGAAAGCAGGTTTTCAGCTTGTCTGACGAATATGTTATTATTAATTTCCATATGGTACCAGACAAGTGTCTCTTCCATTTCATTAGTGCTGCTATTGGCAGTTTCCTAAAGAGTTGTATGGGTAGGTCTCCATTTCTGTGGGGGAATGACTTGGAAACCCCCTAGTTACAGCTATGGAGAAGTTATTAGTGCACCTTCCCAGTGTCAGAGGGAAGCTAAGAAAGCAAGTGTTGCAGATTTACCTGAAATTACCTGGTTAGGGAGGACCCCTGCGGAGAAAGAAAACAAAGAGAGTAATTCTGGTTGGAAAAGTTCCTTTAACTCACAGGATGAATGTGATGTCAGGCGTGATGTTTTCTCCATTTCACTGGGCCAGATTTTTGTTCTGTTTCTCTGGGTTTTTACAAACAGCAGCAGAGGAGTAAAAACACTGGAACCTTCTGAAAATGAAGGTATTTTTTCCTCACAAAGAGTTTTACTGCACATGACGAACTGGCTCTGACCAGAATTGCAGACATTCATTGGCTCTGTATTATTTGAAGAATTGAGGGCATTAATTGTCTTTCACCCTGAACAGGCTTTTGCTGTACTTGTGGCCATCCTGAGCAAATCCTTGTGTCTTTGTGTTATTAGTTTTTTTTTTTTTACTGTATTAGGCCAGTAGCATTCAATAAACAATGTTAACTTTATGTGGCTGTTAAGTACACTGACCTTTAGTATTGGTTTGCACAAGCCGTGCACAATGAGAGTCCCACTGAAATACCACGGCTGATTTAAGCAAATTGCTGTCCTGCAATCAAAATATGACATTTCTATTACTGAACAAATGCTTCATCAGCTAGAGTGCTGTTTCCCAGAGCTAGTTCTCTCTTTCTGTCTTTTGATGCTCTTGCAGTCTTGGTTTCCTCACCTGAAAAACAGAAACAAAAATTGTGTCCTCGGGAATAACCAGGTTAATATTTGCTGAGCGTGTTGGAGCTGCATGGTCCCATGATACAGGGTCAACGTGACTATTGCTAAATCGCACTCCAGTCAGAATTACAGTCATTAATAGCTCTGAGTCTGGGGAAAGAGTCACTGCAAATACTGTAACAGCTACTTTAACTGTTTCCTTTTAAGCAAACAAAACCTCTTGACAGTTTCTGCTGAGCAAGTCATAATGGCTTAACTTATTAAAATGCTGCAGAGTGTCTTGTTCCTCGCTGGCCACAGTTTTCCTTTTCATTGAACCAACTGATTAGGGAAATTCCACCAAAAATGATGGCAGTTCTTCAGCTCAGTGGATTTAGAGAATGGCTTTCTTGCTGTTACTCAAGTTTGTGTCCTGAGGACGTGCAAGCTACAGTAATTCAGCAGCAAGAGAAAAGGGGAACCCAGAATCGTTGACGCACGTTCTGTAATTCTACTTCCCATTCTCAGTGTCTTGGCTTTGGGTTTTCAGCACATGAATCAGCTTTGTGGAGGGGAATGCCTTGTTTTAACAAAAATTTAACTCTCTATTTCCCAGTGGGTTGTAGCAGATATCCTTGGAGAGGTCAGGAGCAGGGAGAGGCTGCTTTCTGGATATACTCAGGCAGCTGTTCTGGGGGTTCACAGTTTCATCATGACAAATACTGTAGAAGAAGTTGGGGTTTTTTTGGCTTCTCTCCCTGTGCAATATGCATTGAGATGAAAAGAGTGAGACTACAAGTGCATTAACATTCTGCAAGGTGAATTAAAAAAATATAAAATTAACATAAAATAATAACTTTTTTATTATCTTGGATTTGCCATCTGTAAAAGGAAAGGATTATCTCCATGCCTGATCACCATCAAGTAAGAGAAAAACAAAAGCAAAACCATCACTGGAAAGAAACAGTAGAGCAAAGTAAAGTTGGGGAAGCTGTTAAACTTTTTCTCAGGTATGAACTGGTCAGAAATTCTTCTGTCAGTCCTTTCCTTTGCTTCTTTTACAAAACAGAAAGTATTTCCATAGGGGAAATGAAATAGGGGAGTGAAAATATTGCGAATAAAAAGCGCTAGGAGAGAGAACTATTAGAAATATTCTAATATAGTTAAGAAATACTCTAATATAGTTAAAATCTGTGTGAAAGTGTGGGATTATGTTCTTCTCTGTGGACAGCTAAGAAAAGGAGACTGGCTGCCAGCTGAATGTATGTCTGGATGAATGTGTGCTTGCAAGTGACAGATGTCAGGAGAGAGGAAGTGGGGTTAGCCCTTCCATATAACTCATTTTGTGGGTCTTGGCTTTCTGCTTTGTGAACTCTTGTGAGAGATGTGCAAGGTGAAAGGTTTGTTAGTCAAAGATTCAGGAAGTAGATTCAAACTGAAAGATTACCAGTAACCTTATTCACAGCTGTCTCTTTTTTCACTGTCTTAAAAACACACACACACACACAAAAAAAAAAAGGAAGAAGAAAATCAACCACACCTCCTATTTAGTCTTTGCTAGAATGAACTGCACTAGGCAGCTCTATTGTGTTTTGCTTTTTCTCTCAACTGGAGCTCTAATGTTGCTCAGGCCTTTAATTAGGAGGGCTCCTCTCCAGATTCACACTGGGACTAAGATGAGCTTGGAACGGGGGGGTGAATCTTCTCTCATTAATTTCAGTAGTTGACCATGGCCAGGCCCAAATATATTATTTGTAGGATCAGTGCTGCCTTTTTTAAAACCTTTTTCTATCTTATTTTGTCCTGTTGTGAGGATTCTGACTCAATAGGCAAATAAAAATAACCAGAAACATCAAATGGGGAGTTACTGGTACTGAGCTGAAGATTCACAGCTAAGGCTGGGTTTCTCACATGTTGTCAAGGATTGAGAACCTGAGGATTTCATGGTTTGTTTTAAGCCTGTTACTCTGAACTGTAAACAACAGAGTTTTATCCCCCCAAAATTGCCACCCACTCCCATTGCTTTTCTACACCTGCTTGATTTGTGCAGCTGCATATTTTGATTAAGCATGTGATCAACCTGCAGATCTTTTATAAAATGA
Source organism: Hylia prasina (assembly GCA_013397195.1). NCBI lineage: Eukaryota > Metazoa > Chordata > Aves > Passeriformes > Sylviidae > Hylia > Hylia prasina. The sequence goes on from VYXD01006822.1 coordinate 620,184, forward strand.
TTTTATTTACTGTATGGTTAATTTTTAGCTCTCGGTTCTTCAGTTTAAATTGCAAAATGTATGCTTCTCATATTCCCTTGTGAATGGGTAGGAGTTGAGGGTACTCAGCCCTTACAGCAAGCCCTCAGCATTTTGCAGGATTAGACCACAAAGTGCTGTCGTGCTTAGCACAGTGTATATATTTAGAATCACCCTGAGATATTTTGGGTGGAAGATTATTTGGGAAAAACTGGGGGAGTTCCTGCTTTTCTGGTGCAGAAAAAAAAAAATAAAATTCAAATAATCCTCATAACTTCAGGCTGTGAAGGTTTTGTTTTAGCAGTTCGCCTGTGATGGGCGTATCCTGTGAGGAAAGAAGTGGTGTTTATCTAAGATGCGAGGCAGTGAATGACAGGACAAAGGTTAGGTGTGTGTTGAAAAGGCTGGGCATTGATTTCCTAAAGATGTTTTTTCCAAGCTGTAGCTATCAGGGAGCAGAGACCTCCCTCTACACAGTTAGACATGTTTTGATCAAAAGTCAGTGAAAAAGATATGTCAGTCTCACTCTTAAATCTCTTAGGCAGAGATGATAATGCTGTCATCTCTCTCATACTTCACTCTAAAAAGGTTATGTTAAAGTCTGGCTCAGTGATTGTGCATGGACTTCACCCCATATTTAAGGTAATTGCTGCAATACATTTCTGCCTGAGAATAAATTGATTTCTGAATGGCATAATTATTTCTTCACTGCTTATCAAACTGGTCTCTCCAGGCAGTTTGTTTAAAGATCAGATTCTTTACGCTCATGGGGGCACTGTGGGAAGGTTTGTTAATGGATTGGCAAACAATTAAAAAAATCCCAAATCAGAGAACACTAAGCTTCATGAAACAGATCCAGGTAGCTATTTGACTGTCAGGTTTAATTAAGCTTCACGTTCCCTCAATTTTTAAGAATAATGCATGGTCTTACATTAAACCCTCTGAAGTTACCATTTATCTTTAGCAGTTCTGTCCTCAGCACCGCTGAGCCAGTCCCTGCTTGCTGTAGGAAAAATGATGCTTCATTCTTGCAAAAAGTCCCAGTATCCCCTTGCTGAGTCCGTGCATGTTTCCTTTCAGGCTTACTGAGCTGTCTTAGATAAAAACAAAAGCAAGGGAGAAGCAAGAAGCGGGATCTGTTGACAGCTATGACAGAGATCAAATTCCAAACCAGGCCATGGGATTCCTGAGAAGGGACTACTTAAACAGAACTCTCCTTTGATTAATTGGAGATAGGGTGACAACTTGGACGTCAGAACTGTATTTGAGCTTGGAATCAGACGCAGAGGGTCAAAGAGATGAGATGCTTTAGGGCTGAAATGTGATCCCTGCTGCTTCCCTCCCTCCTTTCTCCCCTTTCTGGCTGTGGTACAAATCTGCAGGTCCTGCTCATGTGGCTTCGTTTTACGTTCAGCAGTAGCTCTGCTAACCATGAGTTCAGAAACTTGCAGCTGAATTGGTGCCTTTTCTTCACTGTGTGGTCTTCTCTAGCACTGACACCCTAGAAATCAAATTTAATAACATTGCAGCCCTCTTGGTTCAGGCTTTGGAAACTTCCACCCATTGCCCAACTAGCCTCTGAAAATTTGCTTATTTTGCCTCAAGCGTGTTTCTCAACAAGGACAATGTTTTTTCAGTGGTTAATCACTTTTCTTTATCTTCTGTGATAGTAGCTCTTCTACTTGTGGGGTTTTGTTTTGGTTTTTTTTTTTTTTTTTTTTTTTTTTTTTTTTTCTGTTTTTTAACAAGTGCAGATATTAAAAAGACAACAAAGCAAGGTCTTGAAACTCAAGATTTACTACCTTCAGTGCCTTGTTGGTGGATGCTCTGAAGAAACTCAAGGACATAGCCTAGAATACATGTAAAACTAGCTTAAAAATAAAGATTTCCTGCTGAGCAGACTGATAAACTTGTCTGATGAATTTTCTCCTGGGCAGATCTGAGAAATGGTGATGGGGCACTGTGAGATGATGAGAGAGGTTTGGCAGGTGTTTCTCCCCATAGCTTCTGGTTGTGCTCCTTTCTGAGTGCTGTTTTTGTAAGTTTAAATTAGTAATATCTAAAACATCCTATAGAATTTCTCAAAAGCAAACATTGGAAGGCTGGCTGTTGGGGGAGCATAAATTATTGCATGGTATGTTTTTGGAGCAGTGTCCCCTGAGTCTTGGCTGTGTTTTTGTTAACAGAAGAATTATAAATACGGTTCTACCCTAAACTTTGTCAAAATGCTGGGAAGTGATTTAGTGAAGTGAATTAGTGCTGCTCTCATAACACAGGGCCATTAAATGAAGGGATGCTTGCAGTGCGTACCAGTGTCCTTGCTTTTAAAGCCTTCTGATTTGAGGTGATCCTTCATTGAAACTGTCAAAGAGGAACCAACTCTTTGGAAAAAAGAGGCAAATGGTGTTTGTGTTATGGCCAGAAGGGCTCTCTGTGGTAGTGTTGTCTTTACCAAAGAAATAATTATGCGAAAACACATGCTGAGAATAACATGGTTGAGGCATTTGATTTACTATCTGAGCACAGTGACCAAAGTTTGAACCCAACATGCAACTGAGAGGCCATTTAAAACAATTATGTCGTTTAAATGGGGAGACATAAAAGGCAGCAGAAGTGTAACTTTCCTTGTAGTTTACCTGTGGCCAAAGACCTTTTCACCTTTCTGTGCGCTGCAAATGAGGGATCTCCCACAGTGTTCTCCCAGCCACTATCAATCTTTGAAAGCCCATTCCAAACCCCCAGGGTTTTACCTGCCAGTTTGCAGCCTTCATTTCTGTAGGGTTTGAATCTGAACAGCAGAAGGATGTGGTCCTGCCTCTTGTGTGATGTGAGTCTCCTGCTGCTGGTGTTCTCAGACCTGTGACAGACGACCAGGACCTTAGCAGGAGGCTCTATTTGTGTCTATTGACCGTGTGAAGAGATTAGTAACTCTAAAAGCCTGTTTGTTGTTCTGTTATGATAACTCTAAAAGCTTGTTTGTTCTTACAGTTTTCACTGGTGATGCCAAACAATATAAAGTTGTCTGGTCCTGGACTTGACTGATTTTCTTTTGCTCTTTTTTTCCCTTTCTTTTCCTTCATGGCTTTTGAGACTGGCCTTAGCATAAGCCTTGAGTGGATGCTCTTTTTGTGGCTTTTGGATCATTCTTTGTAAAAATGAGCAGAACTGAAGAGTTACCATGGAAGCCATGCAAATGGGAATTTTGGAGCATAAGTCAAAATGACAGGGAGACAGGACTTTTTAAAAATAAAACTCTCTTTTTAGCTGCTCTTGTTTGTTTATAGACAACACATGTTTTTGTTTACATACATGGTCTCCATAAATAATCCATTTTTGTGTGTTCTGTACATTGAGCAATTTATTTTACAGACAATTGAAAAATCTAACATTCATTACACGAGGTTTTTTTGGACTGTTGGGAAGATCTCAAAACTGGAGTGATTTCATAATCCCTCAACCTCCCACAAAATTATCTTGCTAAAACTTTGGCTTTCTCTAATGTGTGGTGTTCAGGTTTGGCAGCACAGTGGTGCTTTTGTTGTCCAACTCATGCAACAGTAGATTAAAGTGAGGCAGACCTGCCTGCTAGAAATAACTAATTTAGTTGTCCCTGGGGCCTTTGAGATTTTCATACGCTTCTGAAATAGGGTCACTTGTCTTCAGCACAGTACAGTAAATGAGAATATTTCAACACTTTCTATTTGTATGCCCTGTATCACAGTGTGAACCCCAGTCCTGGGGCTGCTGACTAAAGGTGCAGAGCACCAAGGTCCCTCTGCCAGGATTTTTGCAGACAGTGAGGAAAGTGATACTGTGGTCAGTTCAGGCCAAGGGTTGCAGTGAGGTTTTTTCCTTAATCCCTTGTAATGGATCAGTATGATACAATGGCCTTGTAGTGCTTTGCTATTATTTTAATCCTGCTTCTTCTTCTCACTTCACATTTTGGAACCATTGGGCCCAGCTTCTCTCCAGCTGCTCACACTCCCTTCCAGACCTAGGCTGAATGCACATTCTTTGTTTCAGGTGTTGTATTTATGGTAAGACATGAGAAAACTGGAGGATGGTAGTGCTGGTGGAAGAATATGCTGCTCTTTTTCTTCTCTTCATCTTGGAACACCAATAGACCTTGGGTAAGACACCTTACCTAATTAGGTGAGGTGTTGTGGTAATTACACCATTTAGGTGTATCCCAGATGAAAATATCACATTACCTAATTTAGAACAGGTCAGGAAACACTATGATGCTGACATTGCATTTTTTCCACTTGAGTTTTGACGTTGGTTGTTTCCTTCTAGAAGAATATGTGTCCTCGGATAAGGTTGTTTGTGCCCCATAAATAACTGTGTTTCAACTTCTTGGGCAGTTCTCTGATCAGAATAGAAGATAGTCCAGATTATTCCTATTTTACTGGAAAAGCCACACTAACTTAGCATCTCTGCAGGATACAGTTATAATTAGTAAACCAGCCTGTGAAATGAAAATACAGTAGGGGTGTTTTTTGTGCATGAGAATTGAACACAAACCTGTTCAATCATTTTCAGGCATACTGTGTTCCTGTATTATATTGATTACTGACCAGGTTTTACCTGACATCTCAGAATATGATTCATTGCTATTGATCTGCATGGAAACTTGACAGGAGGTTGAAAAACAAACGAGCAACGTTGCCTGGGCCCCCACCCCCATGTACTGTCTCAGATTTGACTCTCTACCACCCAAATCCTGACTTCTTCATGGGTCTGGCACTCACTGAACAGTGTGGGTTCCTCTTAAATTATCCTTTTGTACAAGGGATGCTCATACAGGGTGGAATTGGATCCCAAAAAGCTCCAACCTTGGTGATTGCTTTTAACTCCAGCTGGTGCTCCTCAGGAAGTGAAGGGTCTGTTACAGACACACATGTTCATTATTTCCTGTTTGATTTAATTTTAGATGGACCAGAACTGGAGTATGATTTCAATACAAAACAGTGCAACAGGGCTGAAGAAGGAGCTGTTGAGATGCATGAGGAAATATCAAGTCCTCAAGATGTAAGGAGGATTAGTCATGGTTCCTCAAAAATAGGCAGCAACTTGGTTCACCTTTCTAATTAATCAATATTAGGTTAATCAGTTATTAATTCTTCTTGATCATGAAACCTTTGAGTGGGTGTTTACTTTTGGTCCCTTGCAGTTGATCTCTTAGGACATAAGTCATGTTTGCATGTCTTGTGGTAATAACTGTGCAGAGCTGAGTGATAGGCTAGGAATTTCTGATTTGCAGCTGACCCTGTGCATAGCAGTCAGGACGGCATTTATTTTCTCTTTCCACCTTTATTTCACCTCCTGTAAAACAGTATTAATCTTTAACTCTTTGCACAGCAGATTATGGAAGTATTACTCATCCAGTGTTGTTGCACTGGGCTTGTCTTTGGTGCAGTAGTCACTCAAATGAGCACACACGTGTCGTGGAACTGGGATGGAGAAAGGAGTGACTGTGCTGTGAGACATCAGGAGCCATGTGAGGGAACTGGCTGAGCAGAGGCTGGATCAGCAGGAAGTGGTTGATGAGTTACTGGTGTGACAGGGTGAAGATGAAACCTGAGTTACTGTTTGAGCTCACAAATATGATAAAGAAAGGTCTTTACAGGTTCCACCTGTAACATTTATTTTTACTCCGCAGAACCTGGCTTGTTCCTGTGTCCAAAAAGACACCTTACCTAAAATGTAATAATGCAGTAGGCTGGAATTTCAGGGAGGAAAAGCTAATTAAAAAAACCCCAAACCCCACCAATTAATAATTCCTTGTATTAAATCCATAAATCCAGGTCAGTACTGACATATTCATTTGAAATCTGCCACATCAAACACCAAGCCCCATGCTGGGAGTGGAAATATCAAAGGAAAATGGTCCTTTTCCAGGAGCTGTCTAAACTCCTCAATAGCTGTAGCTTGTTCTTTGAATCTGTGGTACACAGTTTCCAGGTTATGTCTGGCCAGGGTTACTGTAGTTCTGGCCTTGAAAATCATTTTGGAACAGAAGGAGGAATAAGGACCTTACAACTGAAGTGTGATAAAAGTCTCTTCAAAGCTGGAAGCTTACTTTTTGGGCCTTGGATTTTATTGCCTACTTCTTTTTTGGATTTTATTTTTATTTGAATTTAGTTTTTGGGATTTTTGTAGTGGAACATGGTATTTCGTTTTCCTTAGAGGAGCTGTGAATTGCTGGAGGCTGGAATATTATTACAGGGGAAATCACTGTGTTTGCCTGTTCTGAGATGCTTTGCTAGAGGTGCACTGATGGACAGTGCTGGACGTTTGAGCTCACCAGCAGGAGTTTTTTCTATTCCCCCTCTGCCAGAGGGCAATTCTAGCAGCTGATGCTGGGAAAATGTCATCTGAACAAAGTATTTGGTTTGGTCAGGGTATTCTTGTGGACTGAGGGAGGCTGGGTGTGGAGTCTGTGCATGAGGACATTTCTACATAGCTGAGTTATTGCAAGGTAAGCAGCAGAGGGAACGTACAGTTAATTAGTTCCTCCTGTATGATCTCATTTGTACACTGTTAAGAACTTTATAAAAGGTAGGACATGGAACAGAGCAAAGCTTGGACCAGAAGCTCCATGTTTAAACTTAAAAAACCTGGCTTTACAGCTGTGCAGGGCTTGCTTTTGGTCTTTTCATCCCTGTCTGGGTGAGGGCAACCTACATTGCGTGTTTGTTTGCTTTCCTTTTTATCTTGTTTTATTTATGTTTATTTGGAACACTAAAAGGCTGCCACAGAATAGTTTAAAAATGAAAAGTGGGATGGTTTGTGGTGAAAATAATATTACTTGTGCCTCTGAGTTAAATTTCTTGGTTGAATCAAAATTCTCCTGCAGGATAAGAACAAGAAACAAACAAACAAACAAATCCTTGGTTAAGTGCTGTGGTTGTACAGGAAGGAGAAAGGAGAACTACAGGGAGGTACTTACTGGCTCATAACTCAAAATTCAGTTTTAGCTTGGAGATTCTTCTGCTAGTAAAGCAGTGGCCAAACTTTGATCCACATGGAGTCCTGACAATAATTACTTGTACAAGTGCTACAGTCATTATTGCTGCTCTCACAGCTATTCTTGAAGAGACTTGGGTGGTTTTGTGTTAGATATCCCTTCCTGCTCCCTCTGCTTTCTAGGCATAGCATAACACTATTTTGTGGGAGTATTGATCTCTGCTGGCATTGATACTGCCTGTCTGGTGTAATTCAGAACTTAGTAAAGTTGGGGTTTATTTTTGTATTCCGTTTGGATTTTTTTTCTTTTTTCTTATTTTTAGCTTCTCCTGTAACTACCCAGAAGATGTTAAAAAATCAAGTGATGAATTGATTTAACAGGAAAAAACCCAGTGTGTTCCCAAATCTTTGCAGCTCACGTTGCATCTGATGATTTTCTCTCTGGAAATACCTCTTCTTCTCACAAGCACCTTTTGGTGAGAGGTGCCTGTGCTATGACCAAAGTCCTGGCCTGGTGCTGGGTGTATTTTATGGCAAGCTGTGTGCCTGGAAGTTAAATACTGCAGAGTTGTATCACCTCTGTCCCTTTGTGAATGTGCCCTCAAGTATTTGTGCCATCTAAAATTGAAACAGAACATGAGACAACCATGGTTCTACAGCAATTATCAATATTCTTGGAGGATTGAGATCAGAGGCCAAAGAACAAACTGGTGATGGAGGTTCAAATATCACTTCTGGGATGCAAGACTGAGCTCAGATGGGACTGAGGACATCAGCTGGGTGTTTTGTAGGCAGACACAGGGCTGCCCTGTGGTGAAATAGGGTGGTGACCTCATTGTGACGCCTTTCTCCTGCTCATATCTCTTCAAGTTCACCTTTGAAACAAGTGACCAGTCTGAATTCTGTTGTGACAACCAGAGTGCAAACAGGCTTTGTTAATCTGTGTCCCACAGGGATGCCAGGCACTCTCTGATGTCAAAAGTGATTGTTTAACAGCTTCTCTTTTACTTTGTCAAAATGTGGCACAGGTTGAACGCAAGAAAGTTAATAAGTAGTTCAGCAGGTGAGGGGACCAGAGCAAGTACCCATGTGACAAGTGTGACAAGTGTTTCACATGCACTCCATGCCCAGTGTTAATGCTCTGGTACTGTCTCAAAGGTGGGGATGTAGCAGTGCAAGCCAGAGAAAGAGAAAGAAAAGCAGTAGTTAGGAAAAAAAAAAAAAATCCAGAAACAGAGTTGACAGCTCTTCCCTTTCCTCCCCTTTCTTGCCCTCAGAGAAGAAACATGAAAGAGTTTATACAATTATGGGGCAAAAGAGTTACCTGAAAATGCAGTTTAAAAAACCTGTTGCTAATTTTAAATGTATTTAATTTAATGCTGTGCTGAGAAATGTGCTGAAATTGAGCCGTTTTGATCAGAACCACAAAATACTAGAATTATACATGGACCTATAAAAAACTGGATGTGTTGTAGATGTTCAAGTGATGCCAAGCTGTGGCAGCGTGTCACTTGTGCTTGCCACTGAAATTGATTGCAGAAGTTCCTTTAAATTTCATTGAACATCCTGACGCATAAAATTTTACAAGGATATCAAAACTTCCACACTCCATGCAGTTACCCACATTTTGCTTGTTCTCTGCCTTCCAGTAACCTACCCTTCAGCTTGTGGGCTGCAAGGTCTTTTACCATCTTGAACTCAAAACACTCTATTTGAGTTAATTTTACAGCTGGGGTTAAAATACACAGAACTCTGCATCCATTGCCAGTTTATCTTGATCATCATAAGCAGTAAAATGTGTGCAAATGTATGCCCTCTTACAGCTCTTTATATATATGACTGAGGTTTATGCCTGCAAGTGCTGCCACTGAAGCCAAGCACATCCTTTTTAATAACTTGGGCCCTCATTGCTTTGGATTGATTTGCTCAGCATGACCACTAGAATGTTTTATTCTTTAGTTTCTTTGCATTGTAGACTTGCAGTGGATATCAGATTTCTGATATTTGGGTATTGTGGAGACAGAATTTTCTTCTGTTACCACATATTTAGTCTTTTATTGTTGGGTATAAAAATGCAAAACTGATAATTGCAGTAGCAATTGATCTTACAGTTCAGATTTAAAATAACAGATCTTAGAAATACTCCTAATCTCTCCCTCCTGCTGTTTATCTTTCTTTTGGGAAGATGTTTCTAAGTATCAGTATCTGATTTATGCCGTGGAGAGGTTACTTATTTTAAATCTGTTCACTGAACTGAGTTTATAGAGTTATGTGCCAGCAGAAATTGAAACTCTGGTTTGCTGCTGCTGTGGTATTTGCAGCTAATTGAATTGTGGATACTAAGAAATGAGTAGCTCAGCTTGACTTCTTGGCACTGCAGAATTTTTACCCTGGTTAGTAATTTTGAAGACTTGCTTTCAAACAATGGTTCAATGGGCGCCCTCACAAAATTGTGTGGGTAGTGATGTCAGAAAAATTTACCAGCTGCATGTTACCCAAAAGCGTAAATCTTTTGCCTCAGAAATGTAAGGAGAATGAGAATGAGAACTGATCTATGGGCTTTGCAAGAATGCCAGTTAGTAGAACTGAAGGTAATACTCATCTGATTTCCTGTTAACAAAAAGCTAATGGTAGAAAATGGAACGTTTTGATGGATTTTCAATAGTTCTGTAAATCTTGACCAGTACATTATATTCCATGAAAGAGACATTTGAAATGATTTGGCTTGCCTTTAGGTTCTATCAATTTGAGTAAGTATACTGACAGCTGGTTAACACAAATAAAATAGATAATGTAAGAGTCTGGTCTGGTAAAAGCATTGCCAGAGGAAAAACAGAAGAAAAAGGAAAAGTTGCAGGTAAATATATTTAAGGGCACTAGGAGCTATTATCTTCAAACTTCATTAACTGCTTTCTATTTTCCCCTATTTAGAAGTATGTTACCTCAAAGGTAATTTGTTTCATGCTCATCTAACATTAATGGTATTAATTTTTAATTAATCTAACAGTAGCATTGTCCATCTGTCAGTGCAAACCTAATCTGTTAAACAGATAAAATCAACATGTCTACAAGTTCATTGTAGGTCGGCAGGCAATAGTTGCATGTGTGCATTCAGCGTTCTCTATTAAATAATGCAAAGACTTTATACAAATACACAGGTGCAGCGACTTTTGAAACCAAATGTGCTAATACAGAACAACTGATAAAGCATCCTTGCTTGTGGCTCTAGTGTGCCAAAGCTGGTGGTCTTCTTGGCCAAAAGCTGAAGCTATTCTCCCACAAACACCCATTTTTGTGGTGGAGTGGAGCCCTTGGGAGATGCTGATGAAGAACACTGCAGAATGCTTGATGTTTCTCAAATTTGGCCTGAATTTTGACATCCTTATTTGGAAACCTCATCTCCTCCATGTGCACCACCCCCACATTTGGATCACAAAAGGCATTTTGAATGGAAACAATTGCTGGATGTGCTTTGCTTTCACACTCTTTAAATTTGGCTGGGTGGTTGTGAACAGAGCAGCATGTATGTGTGTCTGTGGGAACACTGAGCAGCTTATGGAAATGTTTCTTGTGCTGCTAGGGGCTGAGAACTGCTCTCTGTTAAAAGAGACAAGTAAGACAAGTGTTTCAAAACTATTCCAGTTTCCTATTTGGATGCTAAAATGTCCTTTTAAACAACAGTTAAATTTAACACTGTGTTTTTGGTTTGGACAGAGATAAGCATCATCAACAGGAGGGGAGCAGCTCTTTTGGCTACACTTGAAATAGCATCTAAATGGCCTTTGTAGGATACCAGATAATGTGTCTGCTTTGTACACAGGTACCTGACTGGTGGGAGCCAGAGCAGGGCTGTCTCTAAAAAGTGGGCAGGTGTGGGCTTAGATTCCTCTGGAATTTTTAGTTTTGCAATAAGCTGCTCCAACAGCATTTTTAAGCAGGCTCTTGCATCCACACTGCTCCAGGTTTGAGCAGGGTTGACTAACACAACAAGAGAGTTCACTCATCTTTTATCACTTGAGTAACACAGGTCCTGTATTCTCAGCTGTTGTTGGGTTTGGAAAGGACAAAACACTGAAACTGGTCATTGCTGCTTGAAATGGTTTTCCAGCCAGGCCTGACCATAGAGGAAAACAACTGCTTTTCCACATTGTGTATGGAGGTTTATGGTTGGACTCTTAGAGCTCTTTTCCAACCTAAATAGTTCTGTCATTCTGTACTCTGATTTCAGCTTTAGCTTGCTTTTCATCATCTACCTAAGCAAAGCTCTTCACAGCTGTGCAAGGGAGCGCACTGCCAATGCTGAATCGAGTTTTAGGAAAGAAAATGTGTGTTTCAGGGTATTTCTGAGCTGGTGGGAAAGCCATTGCTGCACTGACAAAGGCTGTCAGCTGGCAAGTTGTCTCTGTGTAAGAGCTGGCTGGAGCTCCTCAGGCCTCCTGTCCTGTCATTCCCGCCCCCACACCATCCTTTGCTTGGGTGGTCCAGCTGTTTACAGGCAGCCTGGTGAGAGAGGTCAAGAAATTCATCAGTGATGGAAAAAATGAGGAGGGGGGATTTTTTTTTGGTCTGGATGAGTTCCCTGATCACCTTTACCTTCCAGGCCTGCGAATGGTTGAAGTAGCCCAGCTGAGGGGGCAGTGGTAAAGCAGAAATGGGTTAGATCACAACTTTGCCCAAGAGAAGCAGTCCATTTTTACTGCCTGGAGGTTAAATAAAGACCTTAAAGGTTGGCTTCTCAGCCAGTGGTTTATTTTATGTTGTTCTGGCTCGCATAAGCTATAGAAAGGGACCTTACCATATTCATTTTGCAAGCACCAGATTCTCTTTAAAAACAAACCTGATTTGATAGCCCAGTGAATCTCAGTGCTAAGCTTTTTGGCAGGGATGAGGGCTTTGGTTACCTCATGTTCATCCAGTTCTGGCTGCATTAGGACAAATTCAGCCCTATGAACTTCATTTAAGGTGCATGTTCTTGCCACGCTGTTCCTGTAAAGATTACAGATTAACTAGGGTTCTTTGATAACTACAGTTTATTATTGGGAATTTTTAGAACTAAAGCTTTGCTTCGTTTCTCCCTTTATTAAAAAAAAAAAAGGTAAAAAGTTTAATCAAGGATGACTGGAAACAAACAGGGGGTTGCTGCTCCTTGCTCTGTCATTTCTCCATTGGTACACAAATAGCAAGGAAAGATGTGGAACTGCCAAACCACCTACCAGTCTGCTCCAGAAAGACAGGACTCTTCAATTGCATGCTGAAATGCCAGTGCCAGGTACATTAAAATGCTCATCTCCTCCCAGCTGCTGGGAAAGGTGTGGTGCAATCTGTGTGCCTGTGAGAAGGCTTGTTTCTTGTTTTGTTTTTGGTTTTTTTTTTTTTTTTCCTTCCCTTCCTCAGGTAATATATTAAATTTTGAAGGCAACACTGCAATTAAAGAAGAATCTGCAGATCTTTACAGAGTTTAGGCCCCAGATATTCTTCATCAGCCAATATAAATATCTGCAGTCATGTGGAAAGGGAATGTGTGGTGGATCTCTCCCTGGTTGAGTGTTTGTGATGAGGCAATATTATAAAGTTTATTCCACAGAGAAGAGCTTTTATTTATTTTCTAGAAGTGCTTTTCTGAGGTGAAATGGTTTGCCTGGTGGCAGCAGACCTGTGGTGGTAAGAGACCTTGCAGGGGAACATCCAGAGAAAGACAGCTCAATTTATCTGGCTCTCTCACCATCTTTCACTGAGCTGAGAAATTGGCATCTGTATTATTTGCTTTCAGTGCCAGCACTGGCTGCCAGGAACTGCTGCCTCGCTGGGTAGGGTTCTCTGATGAGTGGAAAACCAGAGGAGCACAGAAGAGCTGTTAATTACTGCAGATAGACAAATCGGCTTCTGAAGGGCCACCCATGGCCCGGGCACACCAGTAAAATGTGCTTGGGCAGTGAGTACCTTATTGTGTCTTTGACCTGATCCAGGTACACAAGCAAACCTTTTGGGCTTTTTTGATGCAGTAGTGTGCATGTCTGGTTGTGCCACCCATCTACAAGCATGGCCAGAAAGAGAATTAAAGAACTGCAGGCCTGTCAGCCTGCCCTTGGTGCCAGGGAAGCTCATGGAGCAGCCCATCCCGAGTGCCACCACACAGCACACACAGGACAGCAGGTGAATGAAGCTAAATCCAGTTGGGATGGTCACTAGTGGTGTTCTCCACTCGGTATTGGGGCCAAGTCTCTTAGTATTTTTATCCATCATCTAGATGGGGGAATCAAGTACATCCTCAGTAAGCTGGATAGGTGGTGGTCAATCTCCCAATTAACAAGGAACAGGACGAGAGGAAATGGCCTCAAGTTGTGCTGGGGAGGTTTGGGTTTGAAATTAGGGAAGATCTTTTTGACTTGAAGAGTTGTCAAGTACTGGAGGAGACTGCCCAGGGAAATGGAGCCATCATTCCTGCAGGGATTTAAATGATGTGTTGTTGTGGCACCTGAGGACATGGCTTAGTGGTGGCATTGGCAGTGCTGGGTTAATGGGTTTGCTCAATCATCTTGAGGGACTTAGCCAACCTAAATGATTCTATGATTCTGTCTTCAGGGAACTCTGGGAACCTTTTCCTGGAAACAGGAAGAAAAGATTTGTTTTCTGTATTCCAGTGTGTGCTAGACTAGAAATATATTCAGTCTCTTCAGCACTGTCTGAAGTTTCAGTTTTTGAGCGAGTGCGAGCAGTAAAGAGAACAGACTTGATGTGAATGCTGCAATGTGGTGTGGCATTCTGACATTGTCATAAAATAGTTTTTGATAAAAGTCCAGGCTGATGAAGGTCACAACCTGCGTAATAGATCTCCCAGCAAAGTCCTGTACTGGGACTGTTAAAAATACTGCATCGCTCCCAGTCCAGTCCCTTCTTCCTGCTCTGCTCCCTCCATGTCACACACCATTATCCAGTTCAGGGCAGATGGAGGTGAATTTGGCCATTGCACTGTGTCCTCACGTCTATGAAAGGTTCTTGGATTGGCACAAATATTATACATAAACCAGTTACTGGTACTTCTGTTTTGGTGGATTATGTTTGACTCCAGCAAATGTTGGTGTGAATAATCTGGAAAGCACCAAACAAGGAGCAGGGAAGATTAAAGGGTACAAACAGAAATGGCACAGTGTTCTCTACAGTTGCCAAAAACGTCATTTGCTCAAGTTTATCAGGAAATTTGGGGATTGTAACTTCTGCTGGTCATTAAAAGAAAGTGTTAGTGTTTCAGAAGTAGGCATGTTTTCCAGAAAATGTAATGGTAAAGTACATATGCTGTGGGAGGAAAAAATACTTCATGATACTTGGGAGCATACTGAATTGAGTCCTTTGAAGTACAGCAAATTGTCATGCCATGTCATTACGAAATTAAATTTATTTAATAGTTTATTTTCACATAACTCCAGTGGTGAGTTTTGTAAATTATACTTTGTATGCTTCTGGTTCAAAAGAATGTCCATATTTGCACCATTTCCACTAACTCTTATCCAGTTCTGAACATTGACTCTGGATGAAATATAGTAGAAATAAATTTGGGGAAGAATTATTCACTGTTTCCCACACACCTAGGGTGTGTGGCCTTTATTATGATGTGCTTTAGCACAGCAGGAGCTGGGTGGAGGCTGTAATCATTCTGCTGTTTGGTGTGGAACTTGAACATCTAGTAATTTCTGACAATATTTGACTAAGAGTAATCTGTGCTTTTATGATTTCAAGGATGCAAATTGTGAAGAAGATCCTTTCTTATTTCAGAATCCCTGTGTACATGTATTTGTGCATATATATGTGTGAATATATACATGCATGAGTACTTGGCCTGTGTAAATAGGAGAGAAAATTGCTTGCTGAGGTCTAATCTTATATTCTTGATGTGAATATTCTCATAGGCTCTATTCCCTCGTTGTTTTTCTAACAGCTGCCATCCTCTGAAAAGAGAGCACTGGAGCATGAAGGGAGATAGCAGGAGGAGGGATCTCCCATGCTGTGTGCAAATGTACCATAATTGTTTATGTTCATTTTTGGTTTGGTTGTGAACGCAAATCTTGTAACTCTTCACATCTGTTTTGGGCATTTTCATCCAAGGATGTGTCAAAACTTTAATGAATAGCTCCTTTTACAGTTAAGTTTTAATGGCCTGGTTTAATTGAGGGGAAACTGATACTCTGGAAGATAAGCACTGAAAGCAACAGGCTAGTTGGGTGACTCCAGTGTTGGATCACTAGGTTAAGATACTTACAAGTTGTTTCCAGAGGAGCCACTGTGACGGGGATTTCAGGAGTCTGTATCCTAGGTGGCTGAAATGAGCGTGAATGTCTAGTCACCAAGAAGTAGTGGGAAATTCCAAGGATGTTTGACTGCAAGAAATTTGGTCATATCTCAAGGATTTGATACATCCTAATGGAAAATGGCTGTGTGCACCAAGTACAAATGAGTCTTTTGCTTTCTTTTTGACTCTTTAGTCTTTGTTTTACAAGACTGAATGAACAAAGTACTCAATTTAAGTGGCTGTTACCATGAGGTAGCTTCCTTATTCTTCTCTACTTCCCTTTTTATACCCCTTTTCTTCTTTTACAGGCTGAAAGGTAGTTTTTCTGGCCAAAGTTGATGTAGGAGTTGTGGTGAGGTTTTGGTTAACTGCAGGCCTTAGAAATCTGATATGCTGAAATCTATCACACTTGTTGCTCATTTGATTGTTCTTTGTCAACATCTTGCTGATCCTACTGGGATTTTTGACACATAGAATTTGAACTCGTTTATCTTTTGCACAGAAAAGTTAGCAAACATTACACTTCGCTGACAGCAAGGACAACACCACAAATAATCTCCAATCAACAACTTTTACCACAAGTTGGGCAGGAAGCAGCACCCATGCTGTGCATTTACTGCCTAGCCCTTAGACCAAGGCACGTGGCCATTTCCAATCACACAGCAGTCAATTTTTGTTAGAGGCAGCAGCTGTGCACGAGTGGGAACCCTGAGATGTCTCTTCCTCCTGGTCTGGATCTGTGCCTTAGTTTGCTCACTGGCAGTGATGACCTTCAGATCATTTCTCCCATCGTGGCTCTGACCTCTTGAGACAGCATCGGTTCATAACACAAGCATCCCAAAAATGTAGAGCTAGATGTAAAAGTGTATCACCTCTGTCTCAGGCCTGAATCTTTGCTGGGAGAATTGGTCATTTCTCAGGGGATCAGTGGGATTTGATGGCTCACCTGCCCATCTCTGCTCCACGCACACAGCAGTGCCTGTTTTCGTAGGTGAAGTGAAAGACTCCTTCTTGGTGAGTCTTCTCTTTAGGTTTCTATTTATTTATTTAATTTACCTTCGCTCTGGTGCTCCTCTCTGTACTTCTGAAAACAGAAGCAAACATGCCATGTTAGCTACAGCAGATAAAGCAACTGTGTAAATACACAGTGACCACACTTGGGAGCCCCTTTGTTGGAACAGCCACTTTATGAGTGATTCCACTGTTCCTCAGCAACCAGCCTTGGTGCAGGAGTTCTGCTTTTCAGTTCTGTATATGGGCTCATCTTTTTCTTTCTGGCTCAGCTGGAGGAGAAAACGTGTCTGCTGTCTGATTTATTTTTTTTTTCCTCCTTTCTCAGATAAAAGGATTTCTTTGGGATAACCTGACCAGTGACTGATATTTGTAGATCAGTTGGACAAAAGGGAAGTGCCTGTCTGCCTGTCTTTGTGTTCACCACTGAACCTGCTGATTCAGACATGTATGGGGCTAGTCAGCTGGTTCCTCCCTGCAGCTCTAGGCTCACATGCTGGTGCTTCCCAGTTTTGTAGTTTTGCCTTCCAGACTTGCCTTTTTGGTGCAGCAGTAAAGGTCTGAGACAGGAGCCTTGGGTGTAGGCTCTGCTGTGGAGATTGACATGAATGCAAGAAGCCTTTTATCCTTTTTCTTGAATGAAAATCAATGTTCAGGACATCAGGTAGCTTTCTTAAGTTAGGAATCAGGGTATATGACCACAGGATTCCTGCAGCCTTCCCTGATATCCTCCTGATGCTGTGCCTCCATCCAGGTCATGCAGTTGCTGGCGTAAATGGCAGCAGATCAGTGTATCCCTCTCCTTGCCCTGCCCTGAGTCAAGAGGGAGACATTAAGAGAGAGCCCTGGTTTGGCTGTGTGTGAAGCAGAGTACCACCTTTATTGCCTGCTGGCTCCTGGGACCAAGCCACAGTGGGCTGCACCACAGGCTCCAGCACTCAGGGAAGCTGCTGGGACAGCAAAGACCTCTTGATGTTGGAGCTCCTCAGAGGATCTGGTCTTGCATGGTGCTTTCGGCAGCCTGGTGCTCTTTCATCTCCTCCACAAGGAATGTGGAAGTGCACCACAGTCACACACATGATAATGTGTGGGTTACCCTTGTTTGCAAGAGCTGCAAATTTTTTGTTGTTCTTTCTCATATAAATGCTAGCAGATGTAACCAGCGGTCTCCAGGAAAGATTGGCATGAGGAAGGGAGCCTTTGCATTTAAAACCCATCTAAATATATAAATTTAAATAAACATTTTAATAAGAGGCAGGCCATAAACAGTCTTGGGAGAGTGCTCTGTCCTTTAAAGATGGAACTTTTTTGTTTTCCCCATTTTATTCTCTGACAGATGCCAAACACACAAAAGGAGGATTTCAGTGGTGGCATGTGGAGCTGGTGTATGTGACTACTTCTCAAACAGGTTGTTTTTCATTTCCCCAGTGCCAACTCTTTGGGGAAAACCTTGTTCTGTCGCTTTCATTTTAGTTTAATGTTCCTTAGAGATTAATGGTGTTGAAATAGGGAGCAAAAAAGAAGAGTGGTGAGCAGTCTTGCTCAGTTGCAAAACTTTTTGTGGAACAGTTGTTACAAAGTTTAGCAGTAGGTCAGAGTGAGGGACCATTTATATACTTAGAGATATCTAGGGCATGCACAGGCTGACAGATGCAACAACCTCTAGCAAACCTGAGCCTTCTGCAACAGCCACTTCATCCTGTTGTGTCCCAAATGGCACCAGACATCTGGGCTCTTGGGGACAAAACATTTTGGGAAGAGCTCTTGGGGCATCTTGGGGACCTGTGGGCAAGCCATTTTTTTAACCTTCTTAATGATTTGCTCTTTAGGGAGAGATGATTTGTTTCATGCCTTAGTTTTCCTGAAAAAAGTGGGGATATCGTAGCCCATTAGAGTTGCTGCCAGGAATGTTTATGTGGACCAGAAGCAAAACAGGCCTTTTCAGTTCCTTCTAGATTTATATACTCTTTGTCCTTCCAGGGAGGGGAAATTACGTTTGATTTGATTGTTTAAAGTGGTTGGCAGGATTTGCACCTTGTTGCAAATCATAAAATAAACTCCCTTGTGGTTATGTTGCTGCTTCTTACTTAAATGGTCTCTGTGGCCATTTAACCAATAAATTCCAGTAACAGCTGACATATTTGAGATAGAGGAGAAAAAAACCCACCTTAATGTTTAGGGCTCCAACAGAGAGTTTTACATTGCCTTTTCATTTTCAGTATATCATCTTGATGCAATTGGAGGTCATCCATACTAGCATTAACCCTTTGGGTAGAAGGAAACATGGTGCAATTACCTGTCTCCTTTTCCTACATTTTCATCACATTGCCAGTCTGTAAAATGTCCCTTACCTATGTTTTTCTCTGTGTAACAGACATGATAAAAGAGCTCTGGCTGGGTGTTGCTTCACACTTTGGTGTGTGTATTTCACCCAGTAAATTCAACCTACTGGAATTAATAATCACTGAGATTTACTTACCTTCTTTTGTGTTTTAAATTGTTGTCTAGAAACATAGTTTGTACTATGCCTCAAGTAGTACAACCAGCTTTACAAAAAGATAGTAACATCAGTTTCTGCTCCATTTGTTGTGTCATGTCCTTCTGCAATGTGGGGAGTTGGGGGGGAGGAACAGATGGGGAGAGCATCTCTTCTGCAGAAGCGTGGGTGAAGGAACATTGGCCTCTGTGAGTGGCCACATTTCTTGGCCACTTCCTGAACAGGAGCTGCCAGTCCCTGTCATACCTCCAACAAGCAACCAGAGCTGTCTGTAAACACACCAGCTCCCTGTGTGCAAAGGTATGCAAGAAGGGGAGACCTCAGCTGAGCTGAATCAAACATCAGACCTCCCCAACCATGCATTGCTTCCCTCATTCCTCTCCCCGCTTCCAGGAAACCAAGGCTGCCTCTGTTTATCCGCACCCTCATCACACAGTCAAAAAGCCCTGGGCTTCAGTTTCCACTTCAAAGGCGGTGTTGGCTGCTGTGTTGGAGATGGAGCCTGATAATTTTGGTTATGAGTGGCTGGTATGTTCCTCCGGCTGGAATTACCGCTGGCGGAGGCGCTCCGCAGGCAGCCTCGCCGAGTGAGGTCATCGGCGTGCAGTGAGGGCAGAGGGCTGGAAAAAAGGTTTCCTTGCAGTGCTCTGCCCTTGTGGTGAGACCACCTCTAAAGAGATCCCGTGCCAGTCATTTCTGGGTTTCTCCACAGATGCTCTTTGAAAAGGTGCCAGCTGCTGCCAACTGGGATGGTGGTTTTTGTGCTGTGTCTACTAGTAATTGAAATCAGGGAAACCTGTGGGATTTGGTTCTGAGTGGAGAGAAAAGAGGAAATGTGTATGTTGCATTACACTACAGGCCACTGTAAAGCCAATAGATTGTGTGTATCTTTCATGAAAAAGCATTTGGCCCAGTCTAACTGGTACGTGCAACCACATTTTTAGATTTACAGCGAGGTAGCACTGGAAGAAACCAACAGCTTGAGATTCAGGTTTTGGGTGCTGTGTGCAGTAGCTTGTGCAATAGTACAGCTACTCAGAGGATCTCTTGAAGTGTAACTGTGCTTGCTCATTCAGTGGTCAGAGTACAGGAAGTTCATGTTGGTGTGTGGTGGTTTTTTTTAAAGGTTTTGGTAAAGTAATAGATACATCATAGGAAATGACGTGGCTTCTAGCTAATCCCTGGATTTGTCCTCTGCTTTCTTCTGAAATACATTTACTTTAAAAACCTATTATGCAGCTATATAAACCAAAGTGCAGACGTATGTCTTACATTTTGGAATCAAACCTACCCTGTCTTATTTTGAACCTTGGAGAAAAGTGATGTAGAGTTTTAATTACACTTTCCAGCCATGTAAATTGCAGAGTTGATTGTATACATTAGCATTGTCTGACCTAGTTCTGCTACTGTGCCTTTCATCTATGGATCTCCAAGTGCCTTGCAAAGAAAATTCCTTCATATGAGGGGATGGGGAACTGGGGACACAGAGAAACAAAGCAAATATCCAGTCCGACAGTGGCAGAACCCCAAGGGGAAGCAAAGGTTTCTGAGTCTCAGTGGGCTAAGTAGTCCTTACCTTTTGTAGAAGTGCCCACCATTGCTGGCTACTTGCCTGCCCTTGCTCTACACACTGTGTAATTGCATACCCATCTTTTTCTAGAAGATTTGTCTTGCATTTGTTATCCTAACTGAATGGATGCTGTATGTAATTTCCTTCTAAGCCATTCAGATTTTGTTACAATTTGTAGTTCTGGAGATTGCTGTTGCGTGTAAGTTAGGTTTGTGTTTTCTGTTGGGTTTTATATTTCCTTTGATGCCTGTGACACCTCCCATTTTCTCTGGGCCTGGCAGTAGGATAGTAGGGAAACAGAGAGGAGTCATGTTGCATTTCATTTTTTGGTCTTTTTTTTCTGAAACTGATTGGTGAAATAGTGGCTTTGCTGACACACAGATCTGTGACGTAGGTAAATAATCCCACATATGGTTAGCCAAGGCTTTGCTTGTCTAAATGGAGGGTGGCTTTTACTGTTTTGCAGCGTGTAAGCTGTTCATTTCTCTGAAATTGAAATCAAAAGGTAGCTTTCTGACAAGGATCAGTGGCAGTTGCACATCGCTCTGAAATGTATCTGTTTTAGCCCTGTTGAAAGATGTTTGCTTATCTGCTTCCAGAATCAGCTGTTTCTGTTTATCTACAGAGCTGGAGTATCAACAATACAGACTCCCACTACTACACATCCCATCACTTGCTCACTGAGGACAGCCTGTGAGGTCAGGGGTGCTTCAACACTCCTGACCCAGTTTTTCCTTTGGCCTTCATTCTGACTTTGCTCATGTCAGTCCATGCCAAGCATGACTGAAATAGAGAAAAGCAAAGCTTTCTATTTGTTGTGTTCCAAGATTTTAGAATAAAGAAATTAAGTGGAATGGACAACGAGATTTTGAGGCTAAATGACGTTACTTTCCTTCTGTTCATGGATAACCAGCTGTCACTTTGCAAAGCCCCAGTGCTGTGTTTGTAACAAGAGCTTTCAGATCGAGAGCAGGAGTGTGAATGCTGTCCCCTGGTCTAGGAGATGTTCCTCCTGGATTGATCCACTTGATGTAATTCACAGTGGTATGTCCTTCATGCTCTCGTTGTGTGAAGCACCCACAGTCAGGATTTGATGGGCATGTTGGTGCTTGGGGTGTGCATCTTCTGTGATCCCAGGGTGCTGCCTGTGCTTCGTCAAAAGCTGACACCAGTACAATTTGTGGACTGATTGAGCTAAATGAACTATTAGCATTGTTTAAACTAACTTGCATTTAAAACTGGTCAAAACAAGGAGTTCTGCTTGCTTGGATAAATGTCCTACAGGAACATTGGCAGTAGTGGTGTGCAGGGTGTGTGTTTGAGCTGGCTGCCCTGTGTTTAGGATAGTGGTCGTACCTGCTCTTTACTACCCTGGCTGTACTGTGACAGCCTCCCAGGGCCTTTGTGATTTATTAGGAAATGTTCTCTTTGCTGGTAAAGAGACCATGTTAGTTGAGAAACTTAAGCTTGGTTGTGCCTGCAAGGATGTGGAAGTCACAGGCTGGATGGTTGCTTTGTAAAACTGGCACGTAGTGTAAGCTTGTACCATACACGTTGTGAATGGTGCTGTCCTTGCTTTTGCCAAGTTAATTTAGGCGGTTTGGGAAAATAAACTACGCTCAGCTGCTGCGTGCTACTTTGTGATAAGGCATCTTATGTGTGAGATGATTTTAGTTTGACAGATTCTTCAAGTCTGTGGCTGTGCCTTTTTCGCTACTCTATAGAAAATGAAATGAAGCAGCTAGTTCTCTGTGGCAGCAAATGGGATTGGGTCATTCTTTTTTTGGTTCTTTTTTTTGTATTTGATATACTTGGTTTCCTTTGGCCAAAAATAAAAGAAACTTTCTCAGAAGGCAAATTCTGAGTCTGAGCTCATTTCAAAATGAGCTAAACAAGAAATTCTGCAGGTAGACAGTAATACGTTACCAGGCCTAAGGCACGGCCTGAAGGAAGGTGTATGAAACCTAGAAACCCTCGAGAGCCTTAAAGGTCAAAGCAGCCTGTTAAAATCATCAGAATAGATTTCTGGAAGCTGGGGCAAAGTTGCTAGAGGGGCAGTAACATGCTTCTCAACTTAGGAGCTGACGAGCTCCTCTCCCTTGTTGTGCAATTAAGCCAGTTCTTATTTTTCAGTTTCGATTGTTTGGAAGATCTGCCTCCCTCCCTGGGACGAGTTCAGCTGCAGAAGTCAGTGAGTTTACAGAAGCACTCTCAGTGCATTCGCTGCCGTGGTGCTTGCTGGAGTCACCCTGGCTGAGCCCCAGTCAGGGAGCACAGCTTGGAGCACGCAGGGTCAGCCTTCATCTTCCCTGCATGGCCGGCCAAAACCAGGCTTTTAACACCAAACCTGCAGTCGAAGGCTTGCTCTCTGCAGATTTTTCTCTGCTCTCTCAGGGAATAAAGAGCAGAAAGTCCAGTTGCTGACGTCTTTCAGCTCCTGCTGAAGCAATCAGGGAGTGCTGGCGGCAGAGTTCAGCTCTCCCCTCGCCGGGCCTGGAAGGCCGTGTGAGGGAGGAAGCGCCGGGGTTGGAAGTGGTTTCATAATCTTCGGTGGGAAGGCAGAGCACGTCACTGCGGACAAACGGCTTCCAAAGGCGCGCATCGCGGCGCTGATACGCAGGAGTAAATACGAGTCTCCCGCCGCTCTTGGCTGCTTTGTTGGCCAAGGAGCTGATATTGCTGGAATGTGGGGAGTTGGTGGGTGTGTGGGAAGTAGGGGATTTCTCCCCGGAGGGGGCCTGGCCTCTGGGGCTGAGCAATGGCCACAGTGCCTGGCTGTCGAGAGGCTGTGCAGTGACAGCTCTCCTGGTCAGTGGTTCCCTGGCACCTGAGCTTGCTGAGAAAGTCAAAAGCTGAATGAACACAGCTGCTGTTAACACCCCAAACGCAGAGGGTCTCTTGTCCCCAACCAGACTGTTAACCACATAGGCGTCATCTGTTGTCCAGGCCTTGTCTGATATTAAGTGGATAATGAAAAAACTCGTCTTCAGGAGGAGACGGATTGCAGCCATATATACAAATTATCTGACTTTTTTATCCCCCTCAGCATAAGAATTGGGAAAAAGTGGTTCTTCTTGATTATGTATTGTTATGTATTTGGTTATGTTATATGGTGTTTTCTTGGTTATGTATTCCTTATCTAAGCTTTTTTCTTTGTAGTTTGGAGTCTCCAACATCTATGTGTTGTAAGAGCTTACAGTCCAAAAATTAACATTATTCTGCCTACTGTCATTGGTTTTGTCACAGCACAAAAAGCTGAGGAATAACATGAATGAAAGTTAGCGAATCAAAGTGATAAAGACAAGATACTACTCCTAAGAATGATTTGTGTCAGTTGTAAAAAATAATTTTTCCCTCAGGTTGAAAAGGGGAAATAGATGTCAGAATTCAGGAAAAAAAAACCCCTTTTATTTAACAGAAATAAAGCTACTGTTTAAGTGTTAGCTTTAAATGGGAAGCAAAGCATGAAACCACAGGCAATTTGTGTGTGAGCAGTGCTGCAAAAGACATGAAAGAGACTGCCAAGCACAGCAAACCTGAGTTTGAGGGGCTAGTGTTCAGAAAGGGTGTCCAGAAATGCACAGCAAAATCTGAAAAGAATGCTGTGCTTTCCTCCTTGTTCTTTTTTAGCATGCAGAAAGTGGATGTTAAACTCCCCTTGTGTGTGTTTAAGGTCACTATCTCTAACTCACACCCTTATGTACAGGCACATTCTGCTTAGAAGTGGAAGCATTTGCTGGAACACATTCAGAGAGCCCAGATCCTGACTGGGTGTTGCTGAAATTTCCATGCTGGTTTTTAAATAGTTTCTCATCTGCACAAATTAAGTTCTGTCGTTACTTGTCTTTTGACATTGTAGACATCAAATTTCAAAGGCTTGCTTGACTGCCAAATAAAATATTGGCATCCTCTAATTTCTAATAGTTGCTAAAATGAAAGAGTGTTACAGGTTCTGAGCTGGAAGGAGTAAGTCTTGATCATGTTGGAATACAACTGGCATGAGAAATCTCCTTTGCTCTTTGAGAATAATTTACAAAGAATTTGAGTAGAGCAGGAAGACTTGAGTTTTCTGTTTTGAAATAATTGGCTCATAATTGAAAAAGGAGCCTGATTCTGCAGACACATAATTTGTTTTTTAGCATTATAGAAACACATTGTTTTCGCAAAAGGGGATTAAAACACCGAGAAAGAAACCATTTTCAATTTTGGTCCTCACCATATGGTGGTTTTACTCTTAGGTTTCTGTGAATGAGTTACGCACAAATTATGAAGCGCAGTGTTGTAGAATGAGAGCACAAAAGATCTGCCGTTATGTTTGCCAGATCAGTGCTTTCAGTTTTTCAGTGTTCTTGGCCTATTCAGAAATTTAAGGCTTCTATTTGAACAGTGTCTGTAGAAAGTTGTCCTAGATTTCCTTCTTCCTGTATTAGAGATATTGTTGCATGTTGTTGATGAACTCTTGCCAGCATCTGAGAAGATGTAATTTCTGATCAGTCTCACTGGGTTTGCAAATTTACTGTTCTGTTTGCTGGAGATTTTGCTAGAAAGAAAAAGAACAACATGACAATTTTTTTTATTTGACTGGGGGAATTTGTGCTTTTTTCAACCTCTGCATTTACCATTTCTGATGGATAATGGTAAATTATCTCTAAATATTGTTTTAGATAAACAAGTGAATGAAGAGACTTTTAAAAACTGACAGGTTCACTTAGTAAGGTTTTGTATTTTGGGAACTGCAGAGCTTTGGTGAGAGCAGCAGAGTGACTGTGTCCCCTCAGCTGTGATCGCCATTAGCTTTGGGTCCCTGGTGCATTATACAGCACTAATTAATACTAAAAAAGCAAACAAAACAAAAAATCCATGCAAAAAAAACCATTCTAAGAAAAACCTGTAATATTTCCATAGGGTATTTCTAACAGTTTATATACACAGACTTTAGCATGAAGTTAGTTTTGTCTCAGTGAATCTGGGTTCTAGGGAGAGAGCAGGACTCCTGTTAACACTGGGAGAGATGACTGCTGCTGTCTGCCAGTTCTGTAATCCCCATTTTAAATTCTGCTAAAACCCACTTGATGTCAACACTTTGAGATCCTGCATTCTCAAAGCTTTTTCTGTTAGAATCAAAAATTTGAGCATGGAGGAACCTGTGCCTGGGTGACACTGAATGTTAGCATGATGTGCACAAGCCTGGCCAGATGAGCAAGTTAGATCAGAAGTGCAGTTTTTGCTACATGAATGTCTGTTTTCTGGGCAGTGAACTGTCTGGGTTTGGCTCTGGTGTCATGCTGAAATGCCAGGACTGGAATACAGTACAGAAACCAGGACGCCAGATTTGAGTCTTAGCATTTGATTCACTGAGACCTGAATTTTACTGGGCTTGACATGATTGCTCATTGGAATTGGAGAAGCAAGGACTCAGATTTATAAAATTCTTTAGTTTCATGTATGTTTTTAATGATATCCCTAGAGCACTTTGGAGCCATTCAGAAGCAAAAGGAAGAGATGCAGGATTGTGTACTATTTATTTTCCGTAATGCAGTTGCATATGGCTGTACTACATTTACTTTAGTATTTACATAACTCAGATCTTTTAGCCTCTTGAGTTCTGTCTGTAGTCTGAATTCACACCTTTGATACTTTCCTTTGTGGAGAGCATCAGACTTGGTTATAGGTCAAGACAGAAGTGTCATAGAGCATCACCTGAATCGTATCCATCCTCAGCCTGGTTCAGTCTCAGCCTTCTTAAAGATGTGCTGATGGGTCAGCTGTTGATTCTGTCTCCAGATAATGTCAGTCCATACTAATGAATGTCATTAATTGATTAAAATGGTTCATGAGATGACTGAGATTTCAAGGAGTCCAAACTTCAAATATAATGGCAGAGAAGCTGCTGATGATCCGTGTCTGACAGGGCTGGAGTAATTTCTGGGAATGGTCTGATAACTTGCATCCAAGATTCCTGTAGAACTGTCATTTTGAAGGCATTTTAATTAGATGTTGTGGAGATCAATTGTGTGATGTGGATTATTAGGGAGAAAAGTAAATTCCATAAAGCTTTGGTCGTGGGTTTTCTTTTTTTTTTTCCCTAGATCTTCAGCACCTGTGAACTGCAGATGCTCAGAGCAGGTTTGAATGCTGTCAGGGGGACCAATAGAATCAAGGGTCGTATTCATCCTGCAGCAGCTGGTGAAATAGTTGAATTTTTGCACCTGTGTATATGCCTTAAACATTTTTTGGCACCAAAAGTGTCATCTTCAGTTCCTCTCATCCAACATTTTAATGGTCTGCCACGGCTTTTTGTGCTTTTATAAGGTTGATGGACAGTTCTCATAACGTGCCTTGTCAATAGCTCTGTTTATTTGTCGTGGCAGTGTTGCAAGCCTATGCTACTTCTTTCTCAGCGAGGACAATACAGTTGCCATTCTTCTTTGTTCTAGGATGATTTTGTCCTGCTAGGAAAACTGAATGGGCGCAGCATTAGTCAGGGACCGTAGTTTTTAACGCCTGAGAAGAAACATTGTGATTGTCTGGTCTGACGTCTTCAAAACCTCATCCAGCAAGTTGGCATTGACTTGTAATTTGCAGCTCACAAGCTTTTCATTCTGTTCATGAATGTGTGAGGGAGTAAATGACAAGTTTAGGGGTTGAGTCTCAGTTCTTTACTTATGTGATAAAGGTTGTTGCAGCCACTGGTTGCTTGTCTCAAAATGTGTCTGCAGTACCTGGGCTTCTAAACTGAGTGCACCAACAGTTTTCCTAATGGATTGCCCAAGGTGGTCCTAGTTACTGAAGGACAGAGTTGTTTCCCTTTCTTCACGAGTAAAACCTAGTGCAGCTACTGAATTAACCAATTTGAGTCTTCATGATGAAGCCTTTGTTCTTGAAAGCACAAGGACTTGCATTCATTCTGAAGACAGTTTTCTCTCTGCAATGCTGTTGACTCTTGTATGCATCTGCAGCTGTATATTTAGAGCCGGATGTCATATTTCTAGAGACAATAATTACTTAATCTAGTGCTAGATTATTGCCAGGATTAGATGTGAGGGCCGTGTTCTAAGAAGTGCTGTTAGGATTCAGTGGCATCTACAGTGTATCTGCTGCACCTCTGCCTCTTGCAGAGGTCACACCATCAGGCTGGAACATTGTGTTTCCAGCTCTGTGTCACACCTCACAAGTGAACAGTATACTGGAAAGAAATAGAAAAAAAATCATTAAAATATTAATAAAAATAAAAGGATAGAGGGGCTGATGACTGGGTGTATCTTCCTTGGGAGTGGGCATGTAGAGACAGTGAGCTTAGATGAGATAATAAAGAAAATGGGGGACAAGACAAGAATTTCAGAGGTGTGGTTTGTCTGGCACTGGTGGTTGTGGCTGAGCTTGTAATGCTCTGATATGCACTAGATATGCTCACAGGCAGTTGCACCTTTGAAAATAAGACACTCCTTCTTCATGCCTAATCCTTGCATCGCAGGAATGGCTCCAAATGTACAGTAAAGCCTTTGATCTGTGCTTCGAGAGTGGTACTGGCAGAAAATTATTAGGATTGGCTGCAGAGCAGTTAGGATGTGGGTCAAACTGGAACTTTCTATCAGTACTGACTTTTTGTTTTTGCTTTCCAAAGAACAAGATTTGAGGTTAAAGTTCTGAACTTAAATCTGAAGCAGAGAAGCATTTTCCTCGGTTGTTCTCTGAACTTTTGAGTTGAATTTGGGGATCCAAAATCTTGAAAATGTTGGAGTATTTGGAAATCATCTGCTATGCTGTTTACAGTGTTGAATTTGGTTTTGGTTTCTGTTTTATTCATTTCCAGTAACCCGGAATTTGTTGCAAGAAAACGAGAACAAAATCTGATTCGATATTCAAAGATCTATGTTTTTCAGAAAAAAATTATATATTTTTCAGAAACAGAAAGCAAAAAGCTCTTTCTCAGCAGAATGCAGGATAGAGAAAAAGACAGAGGTTACTTTATCTTGCAAACTTTGTATTTCCTTTCCAATAATAATACTTCCCTAAAATGACTTGATAACATCTAGTTGAAGCTTGCTGAGCACTTGGGCCTTTTTCAGAAGTTAAACATGCCTGCTGTACCTTATTTTAGGAGGCTTTATATTTATTTGACCTGTTTCTTTGTCTCTGGGGAAATTAATAAACAAATCTCTGTATAAAGCATTCTTCTGTAAAAGATATCTGTAAAGATGTAAGTAGGAAAATGACACTAATTATTCTTGATTTTCAGCCCTTCATACTCATTGTGCTCAGGCTCATTTGCTGGTAAGCCACATTTTTCAACATAATAGTGCCATGAGAGTCTGTTAGTGCTGTAGTAACATGTAGCCAAGGCAATTCCTAGGTCACTGTTCAGACTGTGAGCTGCGCAGCAGTGGTGTCATCCAGTGACGTGGTGGCATTTGTGGATTTTAATTACGTAGAGGAGGGCAGGAACACTTACCCCTTTTTTCCATTCCTGCTTTGAGTAAAGCTGATGTAAGCACTAGTGGGCAAAATGCAGGATGTGTGTTCAGGTGTGGAGTTCAAACATACACCTAATTTGGAAGCTTTTGTGTTCTGCTGAAACCAAAATATCACCGAGGGGAAGCAACTTATGTTTCCATCAGTGTTTAGAGTCCACATCATAACACTCACTGCTGGCTGTAAGAAAGACTGTGATGGATTGAATTCAGATTTACCATTAAATGCTAATGTACTTCAGCAGTATTGGCTTTCTGTTAGCTTTCTGTTGGAAAAGAAAGCTCCAGTTTAACTTTGGGCAAGCAGTTCACTAAATGACATTCAGATTCCTTGGTGGGAATTTTTTAGGCTGATGTTTGTAACCGTGCATTGAGGTCAAAGCCATGAACAAGTGCACTTTCTTCCCTCACTGGAAAACTCAGTCTTACAAACTTGTGTTTACAATATTTAAGGTTTTATAGAAATGAGGTACTTTCTTTAGAGACAGTAAATAAATTAATACAGTAATCCTGATAGAAGACAAGGATGTTGCTGCAGAGTTATGCACAGACCTGACAATGTAACTGAGCTTGAAAACCAAAACATAATTGCCAAAGGTGGGAGTGAAACTTGCAGCCATTGTGCTGACATAACCTGAAAGTTCAGCTTGTCTTAAACGCTGGAGTTATTTTAAAACAGATTTTTGATATGAAACTGGAAAGGGAGGTGGGGGGAAGTCACCCTAATCTAGTATGCAAAGATGCTGTTTTGGGAGGGTGTTTTTTCACTGAATGTGTAACACTCAAGTGTATAAGCTGTCTCTGTGTTGATTGATTGTGTGCTACACAATTTTTCCCAACAGCATTGTGACTTCTTTATGGTCTGGGAATATAAATAAGGCCAAGTAGACAGGCAGAGGAAACCAGAAAGCTGATTTTTCTTGCAGCCTGGGAAGCACTTGTATTTCTTTTTACCCTCAGATGTGCATTACTCGCTGCTGGCTGTGTCAGTAACTGGGTTTTTCCAAAATTGCATCACCCTGAGATGCATGTAGATGGTCTGGTGTGTTGTGGGAGCCCCTGGCTCATCTCTCAAGCAGTAGCAGGGAGGGCAGGTGCTTCTGTTTCTTTGCCCACGCGTGAGCCCTGTGTCAGAGCACGCAGAGGAAACAAGTGAGTGTGTCTTGTTGAGGGCTGAATCATCCTGTTGGAACAGAAAATGCTGTTGGAGGACTAAGGTGGCTTAGTTTTCCAAAACACGCTGTGAGACAGAAGAGCGTGATGCATTAGCTCCTGATAAACAGGGCTTCTCTGGGAGGCATCTCTTCAAAGCTGTGTGCACTGGGATCCCCGGGGGAACTATTGCAATTCCTTGGAATTCTTCTCCAGCCTTTCGGGAGCCACCCAGATGAAAGGGTTTGCCAGTTTCACAGTGCCTAATTGTAGGGCTGTTCTCTGTTCTGCTTTTCAAAGTGTGTCTGTGGAGATGATGATAAGGACACCTTTCTTGAAAAAGTAACTTGCTAGACTATTAAATGTTGTATCGAAACAAAAAGTTTGCTAGTTGGGTATGCCAGTTTCATACCACTTCATTCTCCATGAGCACAATGCCTTTGTGATTTCTGCTAAATATTTAATTACTTTTCTTCTTAAACCAAAGCGTCACTTTCCTTTGCATAGTATCCTTTTGCATAGTAAGAGAACTTACAAAGGTAATTTAGGTTCTAACTGGTGTTCTGTGTCCTCTCCATTATGCATTTCCCAGTCAACTGATACTTTTCTCCAGTATTTACTCTGATATTTCACTGCAGTTGCCCTCTCCTCCATTCCCTCCCCGTCTCCCTTCCTCAGAGGTATTGCACATACTTCAGTCAGCTCTATTTAAATAGCAGCACTCCCTCTCAGTACAAACAGCCAGTCAGATGTTAAACAATGAGGGAGACCAACAGTGGAGGAGGTACCAGCTGGTTCCAGGCTCTGCAGGAGAGTTCCTGCTGGGGGGAAGGAAAGGACACTTTCCATTTGTCTCATTCTGTAGTGCTGAGAAACACAGAATCAGGGAGAAATCACTGCTGCAGACAGGAGAGATGAATCTCACTTAAAATTAAGTAGACCTGTCCAAGTTGTAGTAGAAGGTAAGACAGGTCAGACAAAGCACTGTCACTTTAAGCACATTTTTCCACCTCCTCCTGTAGCAGAAGGTGATTCCAAATGGCTCTGACTCATCCCCAGGAGGTGCCTGTTGTTTTTTTTTCCTAATAACAGTGTGAGTTTAGTGAGACTGTCATTAGCAGGATATCTATAGCTTTTTTGAAGGCTCTGCTGCATGTCCTTTCTTTTCTCCATGTACAGCACAGAGCTGTTTTAATATCTTTCCTGGGAACTCGAGACTTGCTCATATTTTCTCCAAAAACAATGAGATTAGAGCATTCCCTATTGGGAATTCAGAAGCTTAGTTGGGTTACTGCACTCCCTGTTCTATACTTGTTCATCAAATTGGGATTGGATGTGGTTTTCTGGGAACTGCAGGGTTAAGGGTGCATTAAAAAGAAGAGGAAAAACATTGTTTAATGGAAATTGTTTGAGTGTTTAAGTGTCTAAGGGAAGTTGTGTTCTACAGGTAAAAGGCATGGACATAAGTAATGTTGGAGAATGCTTCTTGAAATGAAAACCAGGACTTAATGTATATTTTATTTATGCTATGTTTAATTTTGCAACATTTTAATTTCTTGTAAATAAATTGTAGTAAGAAATGAGCTGGTATAAGCATTGTGGAGGTGGTGAGAACTGTCAGTATTGCAGAGTCCATGATTCAGATTCTGTATTTCTAATGGGACCTAAGATCCCGGATGGCTCAGGTTGTTACAAATTCAGTAATTTACACTGGGATGGCCTTTCAGGTCTGACATATTCCCAGGTGACAGAGGTGAAGGTGTTGCTTCCCTCACAGTTGCCTTCCGCCTTTTTGGTTTGTAAAACCCTAAAATTTTCCATGGGAGGAGCAGATCCTTGCACAGCGGATGTGACCCCACTGATAACAAATGTTATTTCCTTCTTCACCTTTTGTTGACCTAACAGAGATAGTGAACAGCAGGCTTTGGGGATCTGTAAACCAGAAGTAAAAACCACTACAATTGCAAGGATTATTTGCAGTGGGAACATGCTCTTGCCAGTACCTAAACCAGTTCTGAAAAACCCAGCTGCACAGAGGTCTCCTGTTCACAGTACAGCTTCCAGTTATTCAACAGACTGATTATCCAGGTGCCACCTTTGTGTTTGAAACCAGCTGATGACCTTTCATTAAAGGGTGGCATTTTAATCT
The DNA here is from genome assembly GCA_013397195.1 of Hylia prasina. NCBI lineage: Eukaryota > Metazoa > Chordata > Aves > Passeriformes > Sylviidae > Hylia > Hylia prasina. Next base: position 652,305 of record VYXD01006822.1, read on the forward strand.
AGCATATATTGTGTCTGCTTGGTCTGAAATCCTTACATGTAACCCTCTCTCCTCTGTCATTTGGCAGCACTTGATGCATTTCATGGAGTATGATACAGCTGATTTGTTGAAAGAGAATTGATAATAGAGAGCAGCCTTGAACAAGGATGCAGTTTTGTTTTCTGTTAAATCATCGTTGCTATAGTGACCTAAGATCTGTTTAGCACTCAGTAGGTATATCATATTCTGGGCAAAAGTTAGGGATTTTTCAATATTCCTCTAACAACTGTCTTACAGAAGTAGGTATGTGTGTATTCTTTCTGCAAAAAGTCCCTGGTTCTCTTACTGCTGCTCCTGTGAGTACCTGCTGTATTTTAGCTGGTGGTGTCCCTTCTTTGCTGAAGTAAGTTCAAGGAAGTTGGATAAATAACATATCCTTCTTCCAAGGTTGGGGAGTATTTCTTCCCAAAGGAGAGTTTCATGGACTGCAGTAGAAATGCAAAAATATGGAGAACATGAACCATGCTGAGGAGTGGTCGTTCTTAAGAATTGCTGACCCAGTTTTGGAGGAGGAGGATGTTGTTGAAGCTGATTGACATGGTTGGAGTCAGGAAGTCTGAGTTCTTCTCCCACATCTCTCAGGCTTCTCATGTTCCATCAGGTGTGATCAAGGGCATGGTGCAGCTGCAATCTTAACTGAGATTTTCTTAGTTGGAAAGTGGGGGATAGTAATTCTGCTCTTTGAGTTCTTTACATTCCCTGGGAGGTGCTGAAGTCTTCAGTTGCTGCTCCAAGCAGAGATGCTCCACCTGGCAGGGCAGTCAGGCCACTGTCTGTGAAAGTCCCACTGTGTCTGGCACACTGTGTCAAACACAACTCCTCCCTTTCCATTCCTGATTTCTGGCCTGGGACCAATTCCTGCCCCTTGGCAATGATCTGGCAGATTTGGCCACTATCTCAGTGGCAAGCTGTGGTCAGCCTCCAGCTCTGCAGTGGTGCACCTGGCAGCCTGTCCTCATCCCTGTTAGCAGAGGTCTGACAAGGTCTCTTAGATAGGCTTGAGAGCTTTTTGGACATCAGCATGGCAACCAATGTAAGATTCAGTGCTACTGGAAGTCTCAGGAGGTCTCAACTTTGGCATGTTCAGCTGGCCAGAGAGAAAGGGTTGATTTCTTACAGGCTGCTTAGACAAGGTCATCTTGATAAGGGGCCTCTTCAGAAAGTCTTCAAGATATGTCTTATTTTACTCCCAGAAATTCAAATAAGCAAGCCATCAGAAGTGCTCCTTCACGTAGGTTTGACAGTAAAATAGAAGGATGTCCTTGTTTTAAAAAAAGAAATCTATATGAATTTCAGCTAAATAATGCACTTTTCCTGCTTATTTGACTCTCCTGTCATGGTACATATTCCATTACATGACCTTATTTTTCTTAATAATAGACTTCTGTTCTGTGCTTTTAACTTGCTTCAGATCTGAATTAATTTGTATTTCTTCCCACTGCTGGTGTCTGCTGCACAGGTTTTAAATATTTTAAGCTCGTATGTCCTAATCTCGAGACCAGTTTTTTCTTGTCATCTCTTTGATGGACAGTTTTGGCCTGTCCCTTTGCTAAAGCTCCACAGAAGTGATATTTCAGCCCCACTGCAGATTGGAAGTGTTTTTTTTTTTTTTTTTCTGCACAGTGTGGGGTAAGCTGTTTCTTACTGGCAGCTTTTACATTTTTATCAGTTTTGTAAGGTTAATTAATGCAACAGCCTCCAGTCTTGGTTGTCTTAAATATTTAGAGGAAGGAAAGAGATTTATGCACATTTTTTCTGCTGAGCTAGATTTGGTTGAACTTCTGTTGGGTTTCTGAGCTAAGATTCCCAGCTGGTATAAATCAGTTAAGTTCCACTATTTATTTTGGATGCCCAGCTCTGTGGAGGATCTGGTCTTCCTCAATTAAATCTTGTCACTGAACCTGAGCTACTTTGCACTGAGCATATGACAGTTGCTGCTGTATTTTTGTGTGGAGAATGTGGGATATATTTCTGCTATCTTTTATCTCTCTGTGTAAAGAAAGACAGGTGTGTGTGTACATTTATACACACACAGACATGCATGGATGTTTATACATGCAGTCACCCACACACAGAGAATTGTACTGGAAAACCCCCTCCCTCTTTTTTCTGTCATCACTACTGGACTAATACACCATTGACTTTGACTGACATGGAACCTCACTGAAGATTTGGGTCACAGTGTCCAAATTTGTTTCCATGTACCAAAAAATTTGCAACCAAACCAACCAAAACCCCGCCAAGCATCAATACCTAACTTGGAGATACTTAGGAATAATGCTGCTCCAAGCAGAAATAATTTAGATTTGCCTTGGACTGAGCACCCATTTCACTACACAGAGCAGGTGGAATCTTTTCTTCTGGTTCAACACATAAAACCACCTACTTACCTGGAGGAGTGGGGAGGGAATGGTGATGATGGGCAGGTTGGGAGGCTGGGAAGTCTGATAGGTTAGATGAGAATGTTGTTCCAAGAAAGCTCAGAAATACCTTTGTGTAGTTGTGGGGCAGAGTTGGGTGTCTCCTTACAGTTAGTCTTTTTGTCTGTTTTGTTATTAGGTTAATCTCTGTGAGATTGACTCTCTCAAGTCATGACAAGTGAGTGTGGCAGTAAATTCTTCCATGTCAAGAAAAAGACAAATTGTACTGTACTGCATATTGTGGCATAGTACTACTAATTGCTGAACTTGATAAATGTCTTCTGATAGGTTCTGTAGTTAATGAGCAAAGATGTTAATTGCCCTTATCTGAAATATCTGTATTTGTAGGGACGTTCTCTGGAGCCATGGACGTCTTCTAACAGAGATTTATTTGAAATCAGCCATTGTTTTCAGCACTTTCAGAGTCCATTACCCTTCAGTATCAACTGAATGGTCTCCACCCCCATCAAAGTTTTGAGAGCAATCAGCTCTTTCTATGTGTTATTTAGCAGGTCTGAATCTTATTTGGGTATGGAAAACTTATGTGATCCAGCATGCTCAGCATCCTGGGCCACAGCAGGAACATGGCTCATTCTTAAGAGCAGCCAAGAGAGAAATAAGCACCTGACAGTGGAAGAAAAAGGGTCTGGAACAGCCCTATTTCCCCCCACCATCTGGAGTATTTAACTGAGAAAATCATTCTCCCTTGTTGTTGTGTTGGTGGGAGTTGTCAGTCTAAATACGTTTTAATGCAAATAACCATATCTATTTGTAGAATTCATCTTTTCTAGATGCTTTCTTTGGAAAATATGCAGCCAAAGATTTAGTGCATTATTACATGAGTAAGTGCATACAAGCCTCATATTAACAATGGACGTCATGTTTATTCTTTCCCTTTCAGAATTTCCCATGGAAGCAAGTGGGCAGATTTTTGCATTATTGATTAGTTTGCTGCTGCTGACTTTTCCCCAAAACACAAGAGAAAACCAGGCTTACACAGGAGCCTGCATGTTCTTTCAGTTTTGGGAGCACTGGATTCCCCAAAGATTTGATCTGTAGTAGGTTTTGGTGTGTGCCTATTCTGGTGTAAAGTTTCAGAGCTGTATGTATGGTTAATAAATCTTTATAGAACTGAAAAAAGACCAAGTTCTCAGTGAGGTTAAAACATACCTGATTTCCCAGTGGAGAAGTTGCATGTTTTGTTAGGGGGCTAAAGGCTAATGGGAAGAGAAAAATGTTTCCTTGTGGGGTTTTTGTTTGTTGTAATAAATTGCATTTTCGTTTATGCATCTCTTACAGTTTTTCTGAACATTTTTGCTGTTTTGAACAGCAAACAGCCAGAAATTCAAACTGTAACTGTAAATCTGTAAGCTGACATACATAGATTCTCTGACCAAACTTTCTTAAGTCAGGGATTAATTTTGTAGAGTGAGGTAGAAAAGTCCATTATCTATCTTCGTTTCATAGATTTCAGACTTCACCAGGAAATATAAATCTCCTTTCAAAAATGACAACTATAAAAATAAGAGTTACTATTTTCTTAAATAAAGGCATTTTCAACTGAACTTGACATACTGCTGTTCAGGATGTTGTGGCTTTAGACTGACTGTTACCAGTAATTAAACTGAAGTATTCAGGTCCTCAGCTCCCCTATATGTTGCCCCTAAGTTATGTTAACATACTATTTTCTGTTTCATGTTAGAAATGGGGCTGAAGGAGCTCAGAAGTAATCTGGCAAAAGCTGGATGGGTCCCCTGATCTGCCTGACGCCACAGCCAGACAAATATTTGTACGGGCAGAGACAAAGTGGGTGGATGGAGGTGGGAATGCTGCTTAAGGCTGATATTGAGGCTAGATGCTTCATGGTGACCCACTGATGATGTGTCTCATTTTAGGTGTTTTCAAACCTCTGATTCCACATTTCTGGCCTTGTGTGTTGTTCTAATTTGACTTTCCCATGGAGAGACCTGGGGGTGAGGATGGAGCTTCTGGGGAGTGGGTGCAAGCAAGACCAGCTGCAACGTGAGAACGTGCAGCACTTGCACTTCTTATTTATCAACCACAGTGATTCACTGTGATTGACGTTCACATACCTGAATGCCAAAATAACCTGTGTTTTAAGAGAGACCAGTGACTCAGGCTGTGGTTTTACCTCAGGCCATTTCCTGATAAATGGCTGAACTGTGCTTGGTCTTGAGAAAACACTGCTGAGGAACAGGGCTCTGTCCTTGCATCTGTGTGTGTGTGGAGAGGTTAGGGAAAGGACACCTTTGTGTGGGGCTGACCTTCCCTTTGTGAGTGCCGTGGTCTCTGTGAGGAGCACCACAACTCTGTGAGCTCCAGGAAGACTCAAGTCTGATGACAGCTCTGTTTTGGTGCTTCTTCAGGGCGTTTCTGCCCAGCCCTGATGTGGGAGCATGGTCCTCAGTGTTGGACAGCACAGTTTTAAGGAATGCTATACAGTGATAAATCACTGTGCTTTAGACTCAGTTGTGAAACAGAGGTGAAGCTGCCTGTAACTTCTGTTCTGAAAACACCAGATATTTCACTTCTTAGAACATGGTGTTTTTAGTGAAAGCAGAAGCAACACATATGATGCATGCAGGGTTAGAAGTATATTTAGGCTGCTCTTTTTTTTGAGTAAGGTGGCAAGCAACTGTATGTGTGTAGCATGGTTAGATACAAGGTGTGGGCATGGGATCATATGAATGCTACATAAAGTACCTCACTGGCTTTCATTTAAAGTGATTGACCATCTGCATAATTCCATTTTATGGTTTAGATAGTCTTCCCATCCTTGGCAAACTGCAGAGCTTTGCTTCCCCATTCTCCTTGAGGAAAAGGGCCGTCTTGTGAGAAGACAGTCTCTATGTGTATGGCTACAGAGCTGTGGTTGAACTGGCTCAGTTGTCTTTAATGCTGTTTAAATGGATGATTTAAGGTATAGGAGAAGCTTCTCTTGGGTACAGATTCTGTGAGAATTCCTCAAATCTTCTTTGAAGTTAATGGAGGGTATTAAGGGCAGTCAGCACCTTCTTAAAAGAGAAATTTAAATTGCTTTGATTCATTTCATTTTGTATTTGCATTAACTGGTTCTATATTTCTCCCTTCTCTGGTCTTTCAGAGCATGGTTTTGATAACTTTGCCCCCTGAGCATACTAGATTTTATGTTGGCTGTTTTGATATTTTTCTCTGAGTGTTGTAATGCTGATTACCAAAGGATCTTGGGCCTTTGGCTTCCTGTGAGAACGAGATAATTACTCTCCAGTAGGCAATGCAATGACGTACAGTATCAGCATTAAGCCACTGGGATTCCAGTCACCAGTGTAGAACAATATTGTGGGTAAATGAATAAGCAGAAGTTTATCATACTTCCTGCATAACAAGGTTTTCGTTAAAGAGACAGTGAAAATTGTTTTCACCCAGGGCTGGTGCAAAATGAGCGCTGCTGCAACAACCGTTAGAGAAAAAGATATTGAGGTTGAGTTCTGTGGCTGGCTGGGTTTTTCTTGCTGAAAAGACAGCTGAGTTCTTGTAACAGCAAAGGTGGGTGACAGGGCTGTCGCTGCATTTTTGGTGGATGACGTTTATGGGCTTAGAAACATGTATGAAGTGTATAAGTCCAAAGTACGGTTTCCAGATGCACCACCTACTTAACTTATGGAAGAAAGTTGTACCAATTAGAAGTAGAGACGTTGCAAATGCAATTTGCTTATTTCACACTCGCCCCCAGGAATCCTGTGTTGTGATTTTAGGAGTTGGCCCTGTTTGACCCTGAAGTAAATGTGGTTTCTCCCTTGCCTTCCATATTACAAGACTGTCAGTTAAAAATAACTTATGTATTGGGCACAGTGGGAGTGAGTTTGAGGAGTTGAAGTTATATGTAAATCAGTAATAGTGAGAAAATAATTCATAAATCTAATGAGCTCTATTCTCTTGAAAGACATGGTCAAGTCTATGGTTTATCCATGAGGTGGGATTAATTATTTTTGTATGAAAATAGTTTCTCTGCCACAGCAATACTGATCAGGTTCACTTATGCTGTAGCACAGCAAAGTAAATGATGTCTTTGGAGGACCTCTGTTAAATATTCAATTACTTTAAAAATTACTTGCATGAAGTACAGTGTATGTATGTATACTCAATAGGTACACAGCTATAGTGCTGTGTATTAACTTAGTTTAAGACATAATTTCACGTGTGCTTGCATAGATACACTTATATTTCAGCTTATCTCAGAGATAATTGTACTTCTCTGATGCCTAAGAATTACAGGGATGCTAACAAGGAATTTCATGTTTAAGTTTGTTTTCCTGCAACCATCAGTTTGTATTGTACATTTAATTGCAAAATGCAGGTACTTATTTATATTTTAATTGTGACTTTGATTTTAAACCATCAGCACTCTCTGCAGGAAGCCACTACTTACCTGTAGGCCAAGATGAGTACCTTGGTTGCTTTGCTTGAGTCTGAAACTTGAGGGCTGTATCTTTGGAGCCACAAGCACCACTGTCAAGTGAAGGAGTCTGGATCTTGATGATGTGGTTGATCAAAATTGCAGCTGGGGAAAAAAAGGAGGATGTGGAATAAAGCAACCTTGCTATAGGACAGAGCTGATCTGTCTGTGTGATTGAGATACTTCTTCGTGCGTTGAGAGCATGTGCATAGACAGACCCCTCCATAGCTCAGTTCAACCTGGAATTAGGTTCCATTGACTTCTGGGTCCAAGACAGGTTGACATTTGTGTATTTCAGGCACCTTGGACTGGCCTGGTTTTGTTTTTATGTGAGTGGTCTTAACACTTGAACGAGTTGGAGGAAGGTGGCTGGATGGGTCTCTTGAATGACCTGGGTAGGAATTTTGCTTTTCAATTAGATTTTGCAGATACTTTCAATGCCAAGAGTAATTTTCATAGTGCTGTTCCTACTTTGAAGTTGTGAAACTTACGATGGCTAAGTAAACATTTTTTCCCCTTCTCCTTTGTTTTCTTGCAGCCAACTGGGTACATGGAAAACTCCATTTCCTACAGTGCTATTGAAGATGTTCAACTGCTCTCCTGGGAGAATGCCCCTAAGTACTGTTTACAGCTCACAATCCCGGGGGGTACTGTCCTACTGCAGGTACAGTAAACATAAAAGTACAACTTTCTTTCTCCCTTACTGTGAATCTCCTTCAACTCCTTGCTGTTTCCTGTGCATGAAATCTTAATTAGGTGGACTCAGAAAAGACAGAGAACTTGGTGCTGCCAAATTACCTAACCACCAGAAAATTTGCTCAGGGTGATAGCTCTGAAACTCTTTGTGGTGTTTAACAGTCAGAATGGAAATTTTGTGCCACAGTGATGGAATCTTCTTGCTGAATTTGTGCAGCAAAGTGGTGCTCTGTGTAAAGGCACATTGCTATGGGTCTGGAATCATTGTATAGTCCTATTCCTGCATGAAAAAAGTTGAAAGTTTCAGCCTTGAATTCACATAGGAAACCGAGAATTGGCACTGGAACTGACAGATACCTATTTTTGAAAGATACTCAATCTTCACTGAAATATTTCAGTGTATTTGTATGGATGTCTATATACGCTGGTTCTCTGAAGTGTTGTTTTAAAACACAAGACACTGTGTTTACATTATTCCAGATTTCTTCATCCCCTTGTGAGGCTTTATAGGCCCCCTTAGGTCACTGCAAGTTTTAATGACAGAAAAGCACTCCACAGCACTGAGCTTTGGAAATACTCTGGAGTAAGTAGGAAAAGCTGCATGGTCCCCAAAGAACTTTGAAAGGTCATAACTTAAAAATACCAAACTGGCTTCAACTTAACTCTTGCATGGTTCTCTCATGTTTCTCAACATTGTTTTGAAGATTTTTTTATTTGTTACCCATTGGGATTTTACTTTTTCAGTTGATTATACAGCCATGACTATGGTGTAAATGTATTTCATCCAGGTAGACTGTGAAGACAAGCCATGATTTCCCAACAGCTAGATTAGGCTCTTAGTTATTGTTGAAATGTTCCTTGCCTAATGCATTCATGGAATTAATTAGACAGAAACTTGTCTAATTTTCTCAAATTGGTTGATTTTCTCGTGGTAATTTTGATTCTGCTTTTTCCATAAATTTCCCTAGCGGTGCTAGCATTTATGTTTATTTCAACAGATGGAGTAGTTACACCTGCCTTTCCAAATTCTGTTTCCAAGTCTTTATTCCGTAGTTTATGGCAGCTGCCTTTTTGTGTCTGCTTAATGAGATACAAGATAAAGTTTGAACCCACAGCTTCCTGCTGAGTGGAAAGGAAATCGGTAGGGTGTAGGCAGGCTGTAATCTGGAGCAGCCTTACATTTGTCTCTTTAAAAAGAAAAAACCAACAAACCAAAGGCATAAATAATTACATTTGTGAGACAGTAACATCTTAGCATGGATACGTTGTTATTTTCTTCAAAAGGATTGGTGTCTTTATGTAACCTTATAAAGAGGTGGAGTGAGCCGGACTTCTGTTTGTGGCTACCTGGCTGAGCACTCCGGATCAGATTACATTGTAACTATGGGAATTTCAACATAAGTCAAAATGCAAACTTTAAAAAATGTTTTTAATGTGGCTTGGTCCTTGGTAGTATCTTGATTCATCAGATGTGGTCAGATTGGAGGGAGTATAAAATTAGATTTCCCTTGTACAGTTGCGATGTGTATTCACAAATCCAAAACAGTTCTCAAAGTCATGTTTAGTCTGCTGAAGAAGTCAAGTTGAAAAAGCTGGATTTATGAAGTAGTTGAGTTCAGCAGAAATTCTCTAGTATGTGTAACAAAGAGTAGAGGTATCCAAAAGACACTTTAACTGAGGATCTGAGAAAGCCCTTGCATGCTTCAGTTATTTCCAGATTTCCAAGAGACTTCAATACATCTCTGGGAAAACCTAAACAGTTTTTTATGAAATCATTTTGCCCTTCTAATGTGAGCATCACCATGCTCTGATGTGATGTCAAGCTCTAGTATCAGGAAGTGTATGATAATGGAACAAGTCAAACTAGTCCAAAACATGTTCCCAGTACTGTTTCTTCTGAAGTGCACTTTTGGTGAAAGCAGTATTTTTATTTTTTTCCAAAGCCTTTAAATAAAGTGTGTATTTATGTAAAAATGTCTAAATTAACTGTTTTGACTACCCTGAATTTATTTCATCTGATTAATATAAATTTTATCTTTTGATCTGTGTTTTTGCACATGCTGCATTTTAAATGCTTTAGTACTATGAGATATTATTGACATGATTTGACATAAAATGAAGCAGTTTAGTACTTTGAATCACAGGCTTTCCCAATTTTTCATTTTTGAGAAAAATTTAAGATTCCAGTTTCTGCTTCACTGAAGGCAGAAAGTGGATTTATGAAAATCTGGTCCTCCTTGACCCACCTGACCTTCTCCTGTGACAAGGTGACCTGCTTAGTGGGTGAGGGAAAGGCTGTGGAGGTTTAGATTGGTTATTAGGAAAAAAAAATTATTGACCAAAAGTGTTCTCAGGGCATAGGCTGCCCAGGGAAGTGATTGAGTCACCATCCCTGGAAGTGTTTAAAAGATGTAGATGTAGACCTGGGGACGTGGCTTAGTGATGAGCTTGGCAGTGCTGGGTTAGACATTGGATTTGATCTTAGAGGTATTTTGCAACCTAAACAATGCTGTGTGAGATGCCACAGGAGAGCCCCTGTCCATGTTCAGGTTTTCATCCCCTATGTCTGCTGTCACCAGGGTCTATTTCTGGCTTATTAGTGCACAGTAATGAGTCAGAGAGGGAAGAGTGCCATTACCTTTCCTTACATCATCCCAAAGCCCTCCCATGGGAACACTGACCCATCCCAACCTATTTTAACACACGAAATGTGACAGGCAGTGCTGGAGGTGATGCAGCTCCTCTTAGGAAATCGGATCATGATAACAGGACGTGTCTACCTGGGTTTCAGAGGGAGACCTGGTTCCCAGGCAGCAGAAGCTAAATCCGGGCTGGGTTCACATTTAAGAGTCATTTTCATGTGTGGAGTTCTTCCCACGCAGTGTTTGTTGAATAAGCACAGCTATCTGAGCATTTCATGGCCTGGCATTTGGGGATTCCCACTGTCCCCTGTGGGAGTCATGGACAGTCAGGGTTCTAGACATGCTGAGGGCTTGTGTTTTCTTACCCCCTGCCAAATGATGTGATCTCCGGTCCTTTCCATGAGCAGCAGTTAAAATCTCAGAATTTTTTCTTCACTCTATCTATCCTCTTCTTTCTATCCAGTTGGGATAGCAGGTGTGAAAGAAGGTGTTGCTGAAGCTGGCTCATAGGCCACAAGCTCTTGAGGCCAGGAAATAGGAGCTAAATTTAGCTCTTGATGAAGTGTGAGCTCTTTAGTATCAGGAATAGCAGGGTCTCCTTGAGCTGGGCTAGGCTTCTGCTCTTCTGCTTTCAATTTGCAAAGCACGAAGTGTGATTGTGGTGTTGTGTGGATGATTATGAGGGGGATGCTGCCCTTGATAGTGAAATAACTGGAAGAACCTTTTGAAAGAGATTGAAAAAAACCTTACAGGATAATCTCGTGAGCTGCTGAGCACCAAATGTAGGAATAGTCCCAGGAAAAAATATTTCAGTCATGACAGTACTGCCTTGCTTTCCTGTGGTGTCCTTTCTTTTAGCCTTAAAGCCACCACTTCCATCCCTGTTGCTTGTGCTGTTTTATTCATTTCTTGGCAATTGAGTGTAGTCAGAAGGAAAAACAAACAGAGCAGGAAGCCTTGACAAGCACAACAGTCACACGTTCAGCTCGGTGCTTGACCACGCTGTTTGTGCCAGGGAGTCCCCATGGTAAATGTTTCCACTGGGTTTTTAGTAATATTTTATTTTAGTCTCCTTGGAGAACCTGCCTTTTGTTTTGAGTGCCAGTCCAACCAGTGCTGCCTGTGTGGAGAGGTCATACAAGGACCACAGGCCAGCAGAGGCAGGGAATATTTTAAGGAGGAAAAGAGCATTTCTAGCAATTCCCAGCTACTCTGTCTGTACCCTGGGTTAAGCCAGAAGAGTGGCAGATTTCCCTTGCAGGTCTGCCCAAGTCTGAGTTGCAGTGCTGGAGGTGCAGTGCTGGGGTTTGCATCAGCAGTGTGAAGGTTTTGTACTGCTGTGTGCTTGCCATGGGGCTTGGCTTCCTGCAGCCCTGGGACCCTCCACTGTTCCTGTGGCTGATAATAAATGTGGGCAGAGAAGCTGTTTTATGAGTCCCAGTAATGAATATCAGCTGGGAAAAAAGCACAGCAAAACCCTCATCCTGCAGGCCAGAAAGCAGGTGAGGGAGGGAGAGAATCACAGGATAAACTCATGAAGAATCAAAGCCAAAATCTGGGTCATCAAATCCCACTTATTGCCACATCTTTTCAGATGGCAAAATCCCCTAGAAGCATATATGTGAAGGACACTGTTGCAAGGAAAGACTTGGGAACAGTTTGCTACATGGACAAGCCTGTTCTTGTATTCTTCTGAATAACACACATGCCAGTAGCAAGGGATGTCATGGTGGTGATTTTGCTGTTAAAAGAATGGCAGAAGTCTTCACCGTAATTTTTAGAGTGTTTCTTGCTATTTCAGGTGTTCTGTTTCTCAGTTACATGCAGGTTTCTCTCTTCTCTCCTTGCCTGGGTACAAATTATTGCAGGGGCTGTCACACTGGCATGAAGCAAGTGTTCAGTTTCCTACTTTTGTGAGCAAAAGGAAAAACATGCTTTTAAAACGTTCACTGTTTTTTAATAATAAACCTGTATTTCTACTCATTGACTAAGAAATGAAGTAGTTGGGGTGCAGAGCAAATACTTCCTTTTTCAGCAGAGATATAAATTTACTCATGTTAACCAAAGCTTTGCATATGCAGGCATTTAATCTCTTGCACAGTTTTTCTCCTATGAGCTGTCTTTTTAAAGCAGGAGAGTTTAATCCTGTGAGTAAAGTTTGTACGACAGCTGATCCCAGGTGGCTTTTCCTCTCTGACTGAACCTTTGCACCCCAAAAATGAGAATAGAAAATCCTTCAGAACACAGTTCCAGGATCAGTTAATCTTAAAAAAAATACTGCCAACAGTAGATGTTCTTAAAGTAGATATTATTCTTCCTCATTGGAATAATAAATAAGCTTCAAGTAGTTTAATCTTCTTGCACCTTTGAAGAGTTTTGCTCCCACATTTTCCTGTTTTCTAAAGTATTTTTCTACTTTGTTGTGGTTGTACAAAAACATTGTGAGGTCTTGCTTGTGCAGAAAGCTCAGCTGGACCATGTGTCACCCACTACCCTGTTAAAGCCACTGCATTTGAAAACAAACTATTTGCAGAATTGAGGCCTAAACATACTAAACGCACAGGGAGCCTAAACTATTATTTTACATATCTCTATATGTAAAACTGTGTTGAAGTACAATGAAATATTATCAAATCTTCATTGTACTTCAGTCCTGTTTCATTTCCTATTTGTGACAGCAGCAGGAAAAACATTTCCAGCTGAATTTTTTTTTAAGTTGGAAAGATAGCTGTCAAAACAGAGGGATAGAACCGTACTCACTGCAAGGGCAAGGCTGAAAGTAAGAAAAAACTCCCCTGTGTGATCAGAATTCCTAAGGAAAGCCTGGTTTAAAGTCTTTTCTGTCTCATTTTCTCCTTTTTATTGTACCCTAGAGCTGAACAAATATAGTAAACTATTCCCTTAGCTGCAGTAAAAACGGTAGGTGTCAGTTCCCAGGAAGTGATGACTCCAGTGCAGAAAGCCTGGGTGCTGTCAATGCACATCAGATAAAACTGTAAATGTTTGTGTGTGCAGCCCCATCAATGAATTGTGGTTCCCTCCACTGCTTTACACTTTGGTGCTCATTGCTTAAACTTTGGAGATGTTACTCACAGTAACCCGAATGCTCGAGTAAGTCAGTGCCTGCAGAGTTGGCTGGGCAGCTGAGCACCCACAAGAGCTTGGTGATTCTTTTTTCATCCTGGCATGCTCTGAACTCACTGTTCCTTTGGTAAGAAAGAAATGCTCCCTGTAGTGCCTTCTCAGTGTAAGCCTGAGAGTGAGGAGGGAGGAGCAAGGGATGCAGTGCAAGAGTGAGATCTTGGTTTTCCTTTGCAAAAGATCCAGCGTTTCCTGCGTGGTGCTGTGGTTTTGCTGCAGTCGGGTGGCCGGAAGGGTGCACTGGGAGGATTAGTCCCTGCAGCCTGGGAGAGGTGGGGAATGCTGGGGTCAGACAGCTCCCCCAGGATAAGGGTGCTTGGGGTGAAGTGCTCAGTCTGTGCTGAGCATGGTGTAAAGAGCGCTGGTGAAGTGGCCACTGGCCTTCCAAGCTTCTCTCACCACTGAGTTCTGATCACTAGAAGATTGGGGATTCTCTAAAGGTTTATTTTTCTATTTTCTGTTCACTTTTTCTGTCTTCTTTGTCTTGATTTTCCTGGGAAGTGGTCTTGAATAACAGCCTGAGCTCAAGTGTTTAGAGTGGTTCAGACTCCTAAGCTAGACCCAGGTGCCAGTTTGCTTGATCACTTCTCTAGAATAACTAACTCTATGTGTAGACAATGGGTGGTCCCACACTTGGAACCCAATCACTTTGCTAATTTTACTTTTTAAATGCTTTTATTTGTATATTGCTGCCATAGAGTTGTGCGAGTCTTTCCTTTGCCAGTTCTGGTTTTGTGTCTTGCAGCATTCTTCATTTCTTTTCTCCCCCAGTATTTGCAGTCCACTTGTGCCTCCTCCTCTGCATGATGCTGTTGTCCTGACTAATCGTTGGGGCTCCAGTCACTTCCACAATCTATCCACATATAACATTCTCTAATTATTTGCAGTGGTCTTACAATCTGTGCTACTGGCATCATTAAAGTAGGAGAATAATTAGCAGATCTCAATTTAGGGCTTCAGCATTTGCTCTTACTTTCAGACCAGGGACAGAATCAGGTTGGTATTTTGCCTCTTTGAGTGAAGTACTTCTTTCCCCTAGAATAGGTTTGATTTTATTGCTTTAAATAACAGTATCTTACTTTGTAGGGTTCCTATAAACTCAGTCTTCCTAATTTTTTAAAGGATGCAGTGGATGTGTACCTTGCAGTATTATTGGTATAATTGCTTAGTGTACATGAAGCCTACAAAAAACTTCAGTTTTACTTACTCTTTAAAGGGCTTTGATGCTAGAGTTTGGAAAGGAGGTTTTCTGTTCTCCTGCATGAACCAGTTGTCTCCTTGAAACAAGTAAAAGAAAAAAGGTTCAATTTGAAATTAAATTTTTCAAATAAGTCTGTTTTAGAGCATTCTCTCCAGGCAAAGATAAGAAATATCTAAGTATATTTCCTTCATGTCTTTTTACCTATGTTAAAAATATTCTTGTGCCTTTTGGTGGCAAATTATTTTTTGACGTTTTCATTGTATTAAAATATAGTATAAAGTATCTTGAATTGGAATTTAATTCCATAACATACAGATAGAAAGTCTGTCTTGTGTTATAATGCCCATGTATGCATAAAATACTGTGTAAATAACAGAAAATCATTAAATATTGCCTGACCAAAATATCCTGAAGATCTGCACTCCAAAGGTTTTTACAATTTTTCATTGCATGCAAAGAGAAAAAAATAGAAAAGGAAGTTTGTTTACATTTGTAGCAATTTCATATTCTGATATGTCAGCATTCTTCTTGAAATGGAAAGTTTTTGATAAATTCTGTGGTCAGCCAAGATTATTGCCTCGACATCTACTGGAGGAGCAATTGATTATCATTAAGATATAAATAATATGTAATATGTGTATAAAAGGATGTTACTCCATTTAATTCAGGGTAATCAGTCCAAATTTATGTCACTGAGCCATCAGTAGCTGACCTTGAGATTAAACACGTTGTTGGTAACCATACATTTTTACATATTTTTATGTAACCAGAAGCATTTTTGCTTCTGGTGTTCCTGCCATTATCAGTGAACTGAATAAGTGTTGGGATATTAAATACATTCTGTAGTGTGGATTTTGAATATTTATCTGAAAAGGCGCTGGGGAGTGAAACTTGATAAGTGATGCTTTAATTTGCAAGTAGTATGTGCTTTTTGACTGGCAAAGAACCTCGCTTTTTTTTTTTTAACATGGATTTTTAGGCTAACCTGTAATTTTCCCTGTTTTTTGTAAAGCATTTTGAAACGTGAGTAAAAATTGCCCGTTGGCAGCGTTGAGGTGGAGCTGGAAAAGCCAAAGGGCATCTCTACCCACTCAAATATTTCAGACTTATGTCACCTTGTTAAGGCATGCATATTTACGTCACTGTACATGCTTTTATATTTTTTAATACCAAGCCTTTTGACCTTTGGGAGTGTTGAACTGTTCCTTCATTGGCTACGACCTGGCTTCACACTGGGAATTCCTGGCAGCTGTGCTTAATACAGACAAAAAGGGGTGATGGCTGGGAGTGATTATTGCAACATTTATGCCATGGCTGCAAACTGTCTGTGCATGTATCTGCACGTCTGTATGTGCTGTGCTTTTCACTGTTTTAATATCACTGAAAGAGCTAAGACATTATTTGAATTGCTTTGGGGCCAGCTGAGGAGCAGGACAAGAAAAGAAACCAGAGTATGGAAAAAACCCACCCCTCCTGTTAAAATGTCAGCCCATCTTCCTAGTCTGCTTTTAGTGATTAATGGCAGAGGCAAATGCCCCACAGGCATTAAAGATCTGACCCACACCTGATTGAATTCATGGAGGATTTTTCACAGTCTTTGGGCTGGACAGCATTTCATAGGAGGTTAATATTTTGTAAGGGTTTGGTTCAGTATTTTATAATGCAGCAAGGTCTTTGTGTCGCTGCTTTCTGTGAAAATAAACTGGTTATAATATAAAGTATCTGAGTGACCTGAAGCACTGGTAGAATCTAATGAGTCTGTAACTTTTCTTTATTGCAGGCTGCAAACAGTTACCTGAGGGATCAGTGGTTCCATTCTTTGCAGTGGAAGGTAAGTTCTGTACTTCTTCATTCTCTGCCTCCACGAGTACATTTAGAACTCCCTGTTTGTTCATTGTCAAAACCCTAAAAAAATTGATAGTCTTTTCTTCCAGAAACCCTGAATCAGAACATGTCTTCACTTTTAACATGTCTGTGTCACGAATGAAATGGACAAATTAACTTGTTACCAGCCCAGCTTTATCAACATGTGACTGGCTTCGAAGAGTAGATAGGCAGTTAATTCACATTTAAACAGGGCAGAGATTGGATGGTTTTAGTTTTGTACTGTGAAATGTAATATGCCAGAGTGAGTACACCTCATCATATCCTCAGGCTATTTTTGAGGTTTTTTGTTTGGTTGGTTTTTATTTTTCTGAGAAGCTAGGGAGAAAGAGTGTCTTTCAGAGTTGTTTACTGTATGTGTAACATCAATCAGTTGTGCATCAGTCTATGTTTATACTTCAGGATGATTTGGCATTAAAGGCAGTTTCCATTTCAGAGACCTCAAGACCCTTCTTAATTTCAGTGGGAACAATGGACTGATTGCCCTGAGTAGGGAAAGTGCATCACAGTGACAGCACTGTCCCTCAAAAGCAGCACATTCCTCATCAAAAACCGTAGCTGCTGACCTTTGGATGGAATCTGCATGGATCTTTGATGCAGCTGGAAACAAGTTTTGGCCAGATGCTGAATATGGTTGTCCTCCCCTGCCTTGCTGTGGGAAACACAAGCAGTGTCTTTTCAGCTCAGGACTTGTCTGCAGCAGGGTTTCAGTGAAGTCAGCCAAGTTGGCTGTGCAGCTTATCAGGATTTCAGCCTGCTGACAGCAACCACATGGAAAAATATACGGAAGTCCCTCCCACCAAACTGGTTTTGTTGTAGGTGTATTTGATAGTTGCAAAATAGTTGTGTGGCAAAACCACAGTGTTGGTGTGCTTTGTGTAGCCATCAGTGTCTGGCAGAATCGTGTTCTGAGCCGTTCCAGGTTCTCATCAGCAAGAGCCAAGTGTTGAGATCTCCTTTCCCAGACCACTGGCATATTCTCCAGCCTGTTACCCTGATTGCCCAAACGAGAGTGGGACAGTAGTGCTGATAGCAGAAGGCTGGGTTGTGCTGTAGCACTTTATTTTGGCCTCTTGACAGTATCATTAACACAGTACCCAGCCAGCCTTGATTTCTTTGCAGCTCCTGAGGATAACAAAACACTTAAAGCATGCAGAAGCAGTATCTCCATGTGGCCACTATTTTCTCTCCTGCTTTGGCAGGCAGGGATGGTCAGAGAAAGCATGGATAGAAATGATGATGGAATTTTTTTTTCTACTTCTTCTCCAGCCAGGATGGTTATGGTACCAGTGTGCTGTGGCTCATGCCCACTTTGTTCCTGCAGTGGGGGGAGAATTGGGGTTGGAGGTGCAACTCTGGAAAACATCAAGTATGATACGATAAAGATGCAACATGGCCCTATCATTCAACCCACCAAATAAATTATTTAAAAAAAAAACAATCCAAACAAAAAAACCCACCAAAAAAAACCAGAAAGGAAAAGAAAGAAAGCAAGTCAGGCTAGACAGAGTGACCTGGCTTGCTTACATGCCTTTCAGTCATGGAGAAGGAGCTTTGCTCTGTGGGAGTTGTTTTTAAAGGAGTATTTCTTAAACTTTCCAGCTCTTCTGACCCAAGGCTCTCATTTTGGGAAACTCTGAGTAATTTAACTTGGTGCAAAGTAGAATTTATTTTTGCTTCCCTGCTTTCCCTCCCCACCCCCATTAAATTTGTTTCTGAAAAACAAGTGGAACATTATCTTGATTTGAAGCCCTTCCCCTTACCAAGAATAGCAAATAGTGTTTTCCCATAAGAGCAGTGACAGGGTTTAGTCACTGCCCAGGTACTTGGCACTAAGAAATTCCTCTTTGCTAAAATAGAGGTAATTCGGTTTTGTTGCTTAATAATTCAGAGGAAGAGCACCTGGCAACTTTCTGCTCTTTGGCAGGTTTAAGTGAGATCCCAGTGGGCTGAAGAAGCAGGACAAGCTGTCAGTGTAGAAGGGAAGTGAGAGAGTGCAGTTGTGTGTCTACCTTAGTGAAGTTGATCACTTTACTGGCACTGTAGCCTATGAGTTTAAGAGCCAGGTGCCAAGGTTCATCTCACTCCATGATTTGTATGGTTTGGTGATTAAGCAGGTAGTGAGGGAACCCACAAAAAAACCAGGAAACCTATTCTTCTGGAATGGGGCATTTACACAAAGCACCAGCTGGCAGAGAGATCGCTGCAGCTGTATTGTAATTGGGTGGTTGTGCTGATGAATGATATATTTATCCAGTGGTCTTACAAATAATAGGTCAAAACATTTCTGTGGGATGTAGAACACAGATGCAAACCGGTGCAGATAGCTGTAACAGTTGTTCAGGGGAAAACATTCAACAGAGATGATCTTGCTGTTGTTTGTACTTGTGTGGTGGGAGCATTTAGGGAGACCAGCTGAACCCAGAGCCCCAATGTACTTGGCACTAGATTTAAGCTTAATTTTCTCCTGCCCTGCCCAAACAAGGCTGGAGGAATCCACTGTACAGACAGCAAACTGAGAATTTCCAGCAGTGGGGATTGCCCTCTCTTAAATTACAATTATGGGAGCAGTCATATTCTGTCAGTGTCCTCCTGACCATTTTCCTGTGCTTGAAGCCTGGGGAGTCAGATACTGCATGTACTCTGAGCTACATGGGATATGGGTAGGAACAGTGAATAACTCTGTCTCAAATGTTTGAGGAAGTTCTTTAGGTTCAGGCACATATTTTAGTTTAGTAGGAAGGTGCTGAGGTCTATGAGAGAGCTTTGCTATGGTGCAGTTTTAAGGTTTAACATGCTGTGGGAATTCAATTTGCCAACCGGCACCTTGGAAATTATTTTTGTTCTAGGGACAAACACGGAAATAAAAATCAAGAATAATTTCTTCCTGCGGAGAAATGATGGTACAGATTAACAGAAATAAAAGAAAACCAAACATGTAATTATCCATGCTTTAGATCCAGCTCCAAGAGGTTTTATGTGTCATGCAGCTAACTAGCTGTCAAGGTGGTTATACAGCTTTTTAGTTGTGTCTTTTTCCTTGAATACTGTGCTCATTGAAGTCAGCAGGGATGTAGGGACAGTGTGAGTCTTCCTTATGTAGTCATCTTCTCTTTGGGTTTTCCATTTCAAACCCTCCCACTAAAGTTTACTCATAATTCCTCAGTTAATCTGGATATCAGTGAGTATTACAGCTCCTAAAGGATTATTGGCCACCTCAGCCTATTTTTAGAAATCCTGATTTCCTTCAGGTTGTAGCTAAGCCAAAATATCTTTGTCCAGAGAATAAACAGAACACGTTAACAACTCTCCAGCTACTCAAACATAAATCATTAATCCGTTGTGTAAGGAAAGTTCCTCTCAACCAAGGAGGTTGGATAGAAACCATGATACATAATCTTTGGTATGTGGAAGCTGATAAGTCATAACAGTGTATCAATAAAGATAACAACACTTTCTGTGCATATACAGAAGAGAATAACACATGCAGATCATTGCCCTCTCTGGATCCAGGGCACATACAGTGGTAACCAACCACTTCTGTAGGGGATGGATACAGCTAAACTTGGCTTTGAGGGATACTGGGACTTGTAATTTTGGGACACACACAAATAAGCAAATACATGGTATTTACTTCGTAAAAAACTCTTGGTGTTTTCCCAACCAGCTTCCATCTACTGTGTTGCTTGTTTATGTGTTTGGGCTAAAGACTTTGTGTGCATTTGTAGTGCTGAGCACAGAGGGCTCCCACCCCCTGTAGAAAACATGGAGCCCCATTACACTGCATGCTAAAAGCATTAATCATTGAAAGGTACACTTGACTGATTCAGTACCATGTTGCATTTCAGTTAGAAACACATAAGTGAGGTTTTTTTGCCCAGGAATCCTTAGGTCTTCTCTCATGGTGCAGAGTACAGGTATAGATTTACAGTTTTTAGTGGGAATTCACCTAAGTCCATGCAGGGTATGTTGCACTTTTTATTGTGCTTGCTAGTAAGCCCTGAACACTGCCCTCATTGTGGGGTGAGTTGCTCGTGTTTTCTGGTCAGCTGGGTGATGCAGCAGTCAAACACGTCTGTTGACAGCCTTTGGGGGAATGTCCTGAATTGACACAATACAGAAAGAACAGAGCCAGGTCTGCAGGAAAGCATGAAGCATGACTCAAACTGAGCTTTGTGTGCCTCTGGATCTTCTAGAAAGGCTTCCCTGTACCTTGTCTTTCCCACTGATGCTTTTAACCAGTGCCTGTGTGTCCCCTAATGAGTACTGCTGCCTGGCTGGGGAGTTTACACATCTCTTAGCAGGGACAGTGCAAATGTGTTAATTGTGGGATTGTTTAGGTTGGAAGGGACCTTTGAACATCATCTGGTCCTCTCTCCACCCTTGTCCTCACGCAGTGCAGGGTTTACTTTGAGGTGGTAGGAGGTTGCTGAGAGCCTGTGAAGCCCCAAAGCAGGCACATGATCTTAGCAGTGCTGAGCTGAGGGGAGCAGCCCCCTCCCCATCCTGCTGCCTGTGCTTGTGCAGCCCAGCATATGTACACACCCCTGACTCCCAGTCAGCACATTAACTTTTGTTTTAAAATTCATTTTCAACCCAGACTCCATGTTTTGAATCCCATGAATTAGGAAACTGGAACAATGTTGTCATTTGGGATTTGCAAACATTTTGCATTGAATACTAAAACAAGCGATGTTGGCCTTCGTTCAAAAACTTTAATTTTGGATTAATACTTCCCTGGTTCTCATAGGGATTGTTCTATCTGTGTCTTCAGGAAACAGATATTTCCATGCACAAGCAGCCCTATTAATTGCAAAGGGATTGACTGTCAAATAAAGTCATACTTGACTTGAATGGTGATATGTTCTCTGGTCTTTATTGTGACCAGGTTATGAATTTCTTGTTCATTAGTACTGAATATTTTTATGCAATAGCCATGGGTATCAGTTATTGTATCAAATGGTGAATGTTCAGAGTGAGTTACTCTTCTTTGAAATTTAAAACTGCAAAATATGAAGTTAAGAGCAACTGTTCTTGAAAGTGTGGTAAAGCCTTCCTTGTGTAAAGCACCTTTACGGCTTTGTCGCCATGGTAATGATTAAAAATAGTGCTGATACAGGAGTGGGGGTTATATAGAATTTAAATGATGGCATTAAAGAAATTTACAGCCTTAAATCTCAGTAAATCTTGCCTTAAAACTGTGAGATCTGGAGAAAAACCACATTGGATATAGTTAAAAGGGCTTGTGACCTAATTTATGATCTGAGAGAGGATGGTTTGGTACCCTGTGACAATTCCATAGCCCTCTGCTCTACTGCATAGTGAAAAAAGAGCTGAGCAGTTCTTTGGAGTGGTAGTTCTGGACTGCAGACCTCTCCTTGGTGGTTACCCAGCACACAAAACTCCCTTGGCTGTTTCTTTGCTTTCTTTAGCTGAAACACTGAGGTATTTTCACAGAACAGAGAAGTTTTCATTTTCTTTTACTTTGAGGTAAAACAATAAATAATTGTGATACAATTAGGCCAGTGATGGCTTTTTCTTTTTTATTTTCTTTTTCCTTTTGTGTCCATGTGCAAGTCAATAATGTAATGATGGGAACTAAACTATGGGATTAAGTTTTGCCTTTTAAAACCTCAGGGCTTTGGGAGTATTGTGGGCTCTGATGATACATTAGTTTTGGACAAGCAGGTTTATTGCTTGGAGAGATAAAAGGCAGCACACAAGTTTTTGGCTGGTGGTTGTACTCTTCCTCCAAAATGCTTGGGTACCAGTTGTGGGAGGTCCATGGAGAAGTTTTTAAGATATCCTGCCTGTCCTCTGCATCATGATGCTGTTCTAGGCCAGACTTTGTACTCTGTAGGGAGCAGATGTGGGATCCAAGGGGTGTGTAAATGGATCTGTGTTGCCAGTGAAACTGGTACCAGGTTGAGCTTTCTGGTTAACGTAGTGAGACCATTTTTCAGTTTTTGATGACTCTTCTCATGATGAAGTTGATGTTGTTGGCATGGTTTGTTCTTCTTTTCTATATGACAGGTAATATGAAATGCAGCTGTGTATGCCTGCTGTTTGTCTGGTGATTGATAAAACCGCCCTGTCTGGTATCTGAACAACATCACTGCACAAATTCAGGAGCAACATAATGGAAATCTTGTCATACTTACAGCCTTTTATTTCCATAACATTTATTTTCTGTAGCTGGGAGGGCATGTCTTTTTTGTCTTTTTATTTTACTTTCTTTTTGGCTTGAGATATTTTCATGAGCACATGAAGTCTGTTGCCTCTCTCATTTTCCAGCAGAAGTTTGACAGTCTGAGGCCATCTGTTATCAGAAGTCACTTGAAAAATTCTTGGCCTTGTTTTCTGTTTCTGGGATCTCATTTTGCTAGAGGTAGCTGTGCTGCCACAGCAGAAAGGCACAGATCTCACTTGGGAGGTGGAAATGAATAGATGAAAAACAGACAAGATGTTGACAGAAAGTTTTTTCCTTCTATTCATTTTATGAAATGTTGGTAATGTTTTAAGAACTGGAACAGGTGGAGTGGCTAGATTTTTTTCTAAGCTTTCACTGCCTTTGCACTGGGAAAATACCTCACTCTTTCTGGGGGCCCACTGGAGCAGGTTCCTCCCAGAAGGTACATCTGCAGCAGTGGCAGCTGAGCACAGGCTGTGCTCCGTGTTGGCTTCACATGAACCACTTCAGATCTGGGAGCTGCATATCCATGTCAGCACAGCACTTTGTCCAACCCAAGGAGGCTCTCAGCAGCACACTGGGATGCCAGCCTGGCTCTGAGCTGCTGCTCTGAGCTGCCCTGCCCTCATCCAGCCATAGGCACATGTGTTTTGTGCACCCATTGCTGCCTCCCACATTGCCAAAACTGCCTTTTTTAAGGAGGTAGAACTCAAGCCAGTTAATGGTCTAGTGGTGAAATTTGAGTAGAAACTAGATAGTTATTTTCTATCTTGCTTTAGCTAAGTCAGGACCAGCTCTAAATTTTCCCCTCTAGACTTGGATGCTATCCTATTCAAACTAATATTAGGTCTGAAGATAGAGGGGTGTCAAAAACAGCTGAATAAACAGGTCAGCTTGTTATTGTGTGCTTAGGTCTCAGCTCTGAAGAGGAGTAGATACAATTGCTGGAATATGTTGTTTCTCAGGAATGCTGAGCTGCTGGCCAAGAGGGATCCTCAGGTTTTGTGCCAGTGAATTGCTCCTCCACATTATTCCAGGGCTGACCTTTTGACTAATTCTTTGCAATTCAGGATTTTGAGGTCATGGTGACCAAGAATTTCACCAAATTACAACTTCTCATCTATAGCTGTCATAATATAGAGATGCACCAAAATTATTCTCTTGTTCAGATTTCTAGCTGCAGAAAAATCTGTTTTTAGGAGATCTGTGGAGACTGGACAAGACTGGTTGGCTTTCCCAGGAGTGTAATTATCCTCCTCACATGATGCATTGGGTGTGAAAACCTAACTCTGGGAGATGACACATGCTAAGTGCCTTGTTAAGCTGCTGCCGTGGGGCTCAGTTCTGCATTCTGGATGTTATGAGAACTCTTGGTGTCAGAAGACCTCCATGACCCTGAAGGAGCAAAGGGGATCTAGATGTTGTTCTAAATTTCTCTTTCGTTTCTTGCACAGTTTTGTCCTTACATTATAGTATACATAATGCATTAGGGGGATTATAAAGCTGCTGCTAATACCCAAAGAAAACTGTAAAACTGTATATTGCAAGTGTCACAGCCTGTATCATCTACCCTAGCTCTTGCTAGGGCTCTCTAATGTTCTTCTTGTCTGTCACAGCTCCTTGTCTTTTTTTCCTAGACCACTGATGATTTTAAAATCAGGAAAAAAAAGTATCCAGAAGCAAATATATCCTTCATTCCTCTCTCTTCATTCAGGAGCCATTGCATTGCAGCTATTTCCCATTGCCTGGTCTCTGGTGCTCTTTACTGTTTGATTTAAGATGGGAATACTGGATTAGGCTGTGTGACCAGAGGGGAGATCCATCAAGGACAATAGGGATGTTGTGGGTGATTCTGACTGAACGTGAGGTGGGCAGTGGTTCTGGAAGCACCCCAGTGATCTCTGGTTCTCAGCAAGGATGTGAGTTTTGGGATCAGAAGGCTGCTGAAAGCTGTGACTCTTCGTTCAGTCTTGCCACCTCGTGCAGCACTTGTGCAAAGGAGAAGGAAAACAAGGAAACTGCAGAGATCCAGTGGCATTTTGTAGGCTGCAGAGTTGCAGGAGGTCTGGGGGCTTGTGCTGAAGTGGCACAATGAGATGCAGTATAGAAACATGGAACAAAGTGATGGGAATGTTTCAGATGCAAATGCTGCTCTGAAATTGGGCATCTCCCTGTGAGAAACCAGAAAATTCAGTGCTCCAAGGCCCAGTGATCTGAAGATAGAAATACCCTGCTTTTCTGAAGTCCCTTTTAAGATGCTTGCAAGCATCACATCAGCATCCAGTCCCTGCTCTCCCTAAGGCTCTGCAGCAGCTTTCTGACACAAACATGTTCCTCGAGCCGTGCACATCTCTCTTGCTGACGACATTGATGATGCAGGTGCACAAGAGAGAAGCCAATTTCAAAGCCATTTATGGTGTTGAGGAGCTAAAAAATCAGCAAAATAATACATTTGCCAAGGAGGAGAAAGTGGAACAGGTGGGTAAGCGTCCATTTGGGAAGGTTTTGCTGACTGGTGAGAGGGGAGGAGAGCAGAAAAAGCTGAGGGTGTCCACTGCCAGCAGTAGAGGGTAGTAAGGAAAAAGAATGACGTGGCTTTTTAATCTATTTTGCATATCTGGGAAGAAATAATTGCTTTGTGTGCTACTTGGTGCTACCTCAGCTTCCTGGAATTTCCCAGAAAATAAAAGGGGGATAGATTATCTCTCTGAGGTTATCTTTTGTCAGCAGTTACTACAATGTGTAGCAATAGTAGCTGCTTATTCCCACTCTGAGGTGGTTTCTCAGGTGGCGAGCCCTTCCGATCAGGGCTCTCACATGCCTGAAATTACTGGCATTTGTTGTGCAGCCTTGCAGATGAGGCCACGTCCTGTTTTCCCGGTGATGACCAGCTCTCTCGTGCCTGAGTGGGATCTGAAGGGTGCAGTGCCAGAGCGGGGGGGCTCTGCACAGCAGGTATGCCTGGCTGTGCTCCATGGTGGCCTTGTGCACAGCTTTTTGCTCTGCCAGACCTGGTCAAAGTGCAGTGACGATAAGATTGCCCGTGCTCCTTTTTTTTTTTCCTACACAGTATCTTTTTTCTGCAGCGGCAAAGTCATTTATTCCCGCCACGGGCTGAGAGCTGGTGGATGCCAAGGCTCCACAGACACAGCTGTCATGTCAACATAAAGGGCATGAAGGTAAAAGGAATTAGGAACCTGGATCAGTTCAGCTGGGTGTCAGAGGCATTTTCTAATGTAGTCAGTAACTGTAGGTCTCTGCACAGAAAAGCACACAGCAAGGACCACACCTAGATGGCACTTAATGTCACAGTGCCTTGTGTCATCTGTGCTCTGTTTGCTGCATGTCGAAATCCACAGTCACACGGTGTCTGCTGTGCTTTAGTTATTTAATACTACTTTTATGCCCCTGGGCACTCAGTGCAGTTAGTCCACTGAAGGCTTCAGAAAGCATGGAGTGTGTATGGTACATATATTCCTGCTTTTTTCTAGTAGTCTGCTCTTCTTTTTTTTTTTTTTTNTTCTTTTTTTTTTTTTTTTTTTTTTTTGAATTGGACATGATTTTTCTAACTCTAGGTCATGCTGCAAATACAGGAGCAGGTCAGACACACACCTCTCTGGAAACCTGGGTTTTGCCAGAATGTGGGGCATTTGCTGCTCTGGAGAAAAGGGCCAAATATGCTGCAGCAGAGATCAGTGAGGTCCTGTAAGAGGAGGAGGCAGTTGTGTCTGAACACGTTTGAAACCTTCCCTCCGCTAGTGAGTCAGAGGCTGTTCAAGTCCTGTAGCTCGAGCAGGGTGTCTGGCTCCTGCCCTGTTGTGTGAGGCCAGCAACCTCTCTGTGAAGGTTTTCCTCGCTCATTCTACAGATGATATTTAAGTAACTCAGGAGGGTTTGTAAACTTCCTCCTCCCCATCCTGCAGTTAGGGCAAACCTTTCCTGTATGTCTGGGACAATTGTGTTGATCAACAGTTTTGAAGCTTTTTCTCCTGCCCAGGATCAAGAGGAAAAAATGTGTGACTTTTGCACTGTAAAAAAACCCAAAGCACCCAAATGCTCATGGGCAACATATTTTAGAATATTCCTTCATTTGGGGAGATGCCACATGGAATTTTCAACCCAAGATATCAGCTTTGTCTCTACCAATGCTTTTTGCAAGCAGGGAGTGGCTTGTGCTTCTGCTGGAGTATCTGCAGTCATAGTGAAATTCCGCATAGCCAAAGCAACATTAAAAACAAACCCCAACTTGGCTCTGGTACGAAAAATACGGAACAGCAGTTGCTGTGTGCAGGATGAAAGCTGATGTTTTGCCAACCTGAAGTGTAAAGCTCGTGCTGGAACTGGGGCCTGAAGAATGGGAGTGTTTGCCAAAAGGAAATGGAAGCAGGGATGGAGGGTTTCGGGGAATGCATCAGCCTTGGCCATGCCAAAAAACGTCTCCCCTGTGGACAGGTCTGATTACAAGAGTAACCGCATTAGCCCCGGCAAAGTGCAGCTGGAGCCACAGTTGGCCTTTTGCGTTTTCTAGCTGGGTTTATGGCATCTCAAATGCAGGAATGAGGTAGAGCTGGGTTTGGCTCGACCAGCTGTGTTCCTGTATCTTACAGAGACCCAAGGGCTGTGCAGGGATTTGAGATTAAGACAAAGCACCAGCAGAAACAAAGCCCAGTTTCTTCGCTTGGTGGTGGGGAGGTCGACCTCTTCCCTCCATGGTTAGGGAGGCTTAAAAAGAAGCCACAATTCTTGAGTTGTTTTCAGGCTTTGGAGACACACACATTGCATTTACATGCAGTCTTGTCTTCAGTGGAGCTCATGAATTTAATGGTTTTAGTTTCCTTTCCCTTGGGTGAAATATCCTTCCCGTTCCATCCTCTCATCCCGTTGTTACGGAAGGATATCTTTGCAGTAGTGTTGAGCACATTAGAGAGCAGAAGCCCAGAAGGAAGGGCAGTCAGTTGACAGCTGTGTGCAAAGGAGGTGGGTATAGATATATATATGTAGATAAGATATATAATATGCTTCAGAAGCAAGTTCCTGAGTGCATTAGTGTCGCAGCTGCCCAGTGTCATGCTGAGAGGTGACTGAGGAGCCTGCCCTGTGACCCTCCCTTTTCCCATATCCACTTTGCACTTGGTTCAAACAGAAATGCGTTTTGTCCCTGTTTCATGCTTGTAAAATTGTGTTTATTTCAGCATTCTTTTCCTTTGCAGTGGTACTGTCCCAGTGGTACCTGAGCAAAGGACAAACCCTGTGCCTGCGGGAAGTGTCTGTGTGGTTGTTCCAGCTCGTGTATCAGTAACAGCTGAACCCACTGAACTCTGTCAGCTCTGCAGCAGTGCTGACCTGAGCCCTGGGGAGCTCTTGCCTGGGTTAGTGATATCTGGAGCAAGGTGGCAGACACTGGTGGAAAAAACCAGGTGAATCAGGGTAGGCTGAAAAAGGTGGTGGCTGGAGATGGTGAGATGGGGAAGCACAGCAACAGGATATCAACATTCAACTTGCTGCGGGCATAGTGCCTGCCAGTGGTGCTTCTCCTTGGGGTGCCAGGATCCAGCAATTGCCTTGGAGGCCTGAGGGTCAGAACATCTCAGTTCTGCTCTGTTCCTGGCTTGCCATATGACGTCAAGGAAATCACCTTGGTTTTCTTGCTCTTTCTCTCCTTCTTGCTTTTAATCAGCTAGAGAATGTCACTGGGTGTATTTATTCAGGCCATAGATTCACACATGCCAGTCTTGGTGTAATAAATAATGGTGATTTTACCAGCTTTTCTATATGAGTTGGCAAAAAATGAAGTGTAATTTAGACCTTTACTGAGTGAGAATCAGAAGAGCTTATCCTATAATATTTCCCTCCATTTCTCTGGCCCGTGGCAAAGGGATCTGTGGGGATGTGAGCCTCGACCAAGGCAGTTGCATTCAGAGAAGTAACTGAAGCAGAGAAGTTGATGCACTTCAGCATTTTGCACTGGGTAGAATGAAATATGCAAAAAATGCCGTGACCTGAAAATATGGTAGAGAGCAAAAGTTTGCTGCTGCTGTTTTGCATCTGTTTTAGAGAGCAGCACGTTAGTCTTTTTGTACAGAACTTTTAGAAGGTCAGGAAGGGTTTGATTACTGCAGCGTGAGCAGTTTGAGGTCCCTGATTTAGAAAAGTTTCCATAATCTCATCCCAGCCCTTTGCCTGGATTGGGACTTTCTATAGACTTAGTCCTTTCAGGTAAGTTTCCTTTTCTTTTTCATATCGGTAAATGTTGTAGGTAGGAACATACTTCCCAAAGGTTTCAGTCAATTCAGCTGGTGATTTAAGTCCATCTCTGATTAGCAGGGAAAATTCTGTCAGCAACAAGTTAACCTTAGATATTTTTCAGAATACCATCTAGTAAGAGATAGCTGCTTGTATTAAAAGCAGAATATGGGTATGGCGAGTTTTGTGATGCCATGTCCTCTTTGTTTTCATGAAGATAATGAGTTAAAGGTGGAAATACCAGCAGGTGATGCTGCAGAATACATGGTGCACCTGGGCTTTGTAGGACAGGCCAACATGTGTGTTGGACATCGCCAGCAACTCTTCCTGTTCCTTGTTACACAGCGTTTGAACAAAATGTTCTGCTGCAGCGGAGAAAACCTTTCCAGAGTCTGCTCTCTGTGTTGTTTTTATCTCTGCAGATTTGCATCTAGCAAGAGGCACCTCCATTTTACATAAGCACTGTCAACATTGAAGTGTAACACTAGCCCGTGTCATCCGTCCCCGCAATGAGCTGGGGGACCTTGGTGCGGGAGCCTGACCTTTTCCCTCTTGCTGGAGCTGCTCTCGTTGCTCAGCAAGAAATAAACAATTGCTGGCACCCACAGCCCTCCAGGGCAGCACCCGCTCCTCCCGCAGGAGCCGGAGCCCGTCCCTCTCCTCCCGCAGGAGCCAGAGCCCGTCCCGCTCCTCCCGCAGGGGCCGCGGCCCGTCCCATTCCTGCAGGAGCCTCCCTGCTAAAGACTGGAGCGATCCTTTGCAGGCTGCACGTGGTAAAGAGGGAAGAGAGCTAGAATTTAGCAGGCTCTTGGGCATTAGGGATGGCCATTAATTTTCTTTATGTAATGAAGATAGTATTTGCTGATGGGAAGACAGGTTCCCGAGAGTACAGAACGTTCCCTGGCTGGCAGTGGCAAAGCAGGGATAAAATTTTGTCATCCAAAAGGCTAACTTCATTTTTCCCTTTTTGGATCAGGTGTGCTGGCTGCTTTAAGATGTTCCTAACATGAAAGGTCTTGCTAGGGCTGAACAAGGCAAATGTTCCATGCTGGCCGATTTTGTGCATTAGAGTCCATTTTTCTTAGCTGTTGACTACATCAGTATTATCATTCTTGTCCGACAAAGTGGTGTATGAGCAAGGGCTACAAGATGAAGCCATTATAGAGTAGAAAAACATATGAAGACCTTACTTAAAAAAAGCTGAAGGTTTCCTAGGCCCTCTTGAACTTTCTGTTCACAGCAGTGTTCAAAGGCTTTTGAGCACTGATGATAAAACTGACTGTTTATAGATTTTTGTCACATTTCCTAGCTTAATAACTCTAAAAAAGTATTTTTTCATATGTGGACTGAAGTTCTTTCCTCCTGTAAAAGAGAATTGAGACTTAGGTCTTTGAGTTTCTGCAAGACTTAATTAATTAGAGTGATTTGAGAATGAAGGATGCCCTGTCAGTGTCACTTATTCTCCTCATTCTGCTTCTTCTGGGTACTTATTAAATTCAGTGGGTTTGCATTTAAAGCCATCATGGCAAGATTTTGGAGTGACACTGGCTCTGTGGCTCTGGCTGGTCGGTAACTAGGAGGGTCAAATTCCAAGCTGGCATATTTTCACTCACATAAATTATCACAGGAGCTGCTGCTTTTAGTGGAATCCCCCTAGAAACTGGATTCCTACCCTGTTATTTTTNAATATCTTATTTTCACTCACATAAATTATCACAGGAGCTGCTGCTTTTAGTGGAATCCCCCTAGAAACTGAATTCCTACCCTGTTATTTTTCTTGTTCAGCCTATTAATGATAAATGTTGTATGAATTTTTTCAGCAACTGAAGGATTCTTTTACACGTACATCCAGAGGGAGTGAACCCCCTGGATTGACATTCCTGTTCTCCATGTGGGTCTTTACCAGGCAGCTTTGTTTTTCAGCTCCTGAGTGATTGTTGCTCCCTGCTCTGGAGCCAGTGCAGGTAGAATGGAGCAGATGGCTCAGTGTTGCCTAAGTGCTTGCTGAGACACAGCAAATTGCTTCTGTAACCCACTGATAGGTTTCAGGCTTTAATTGAGGCTTTCAGCAAGGCGCTCAACAGTGAAAAGCGTTCTGCTGAGAAAAACAGTGCTGTAACCACGGCCAAAGGTTCAGGACATCAGAGTTCAACCCTCTTGGGGATGGCTCCTTTATTTATTTATTTTTTTCTGCTGCTTTCCCACCATCATTCAAGACTCCTGTAATGTCGTTCGCAGCCTGCAGCTCAGTCTGTTGGTGCCACTCACTCCTTTGTGCTGCAAACATGAAGCACACACCGATAAGTTTGGATTCTGTGCTCGCAGCAGGCTCGGTGTGTCTGCAAAGGTGGCTGTTCCCTGATGCTCCCTTTGAGTCCCTGCCTGCCTGCCCTGAGCAGCAGCTTTGGTTGGTCTTGCCTGCGTGGCAGCGGGCAAAGCTCCTGCTGTCTTCCCTCTTATGTACGTCAGCATCATCAGAATTCTGACTTTTAATGGACATCTCTAAAAGGGAAAGAAAAACTCCCTTGCTCCTCCCTCACCCCAAGCAAGAGTGGATTTGACAGTGAAAGAAGGATATTTGTGGTGGAGTTGTCTGAGCAGCGTCCTGTTGGGCAAGAGTTTCCTTCAGCAGCTTCCCCTTAGGCTGAAGGAGCTGCTCTGAAAATGGGTTGTAACTCAGTGAAAAAGGGAGAGCCCAGAGAGGGAGGGATGCAGTAACCCAGTTGTCTGTCATTTCCCCCCCTGTCCCCACACTTTGTCAGCTTCCAATTCTGCTTTGAGTTTGCCTTCCTCACAGTAAAGAGCCAAGGAATAAGTTTCAGCATTGGAAATTGTATCTCTTGAGCCAGCTTGGTTTAGTGTCCTCAATAGTCAGAGAGGAGTTGTTTCCAGTTAAAAAACTGTTTAATTAATCAGAAAGGAGTTGTTTCCAGTTGAAAAACTGTCTGGTTGTCTTAGATTTAGTGCTGAAGTGGGTCTAACAAAAAGACCCTAAATAAGGGCACTATGTGAATAAGAGAAATTAAATTCTATGATTGAAGTTTCCTAAAGAGTCCAAGAAATCTGTGATGTAGAAGTAGTGCTGGTAGCTTAAAGTCACCCTTGGATTTGCTCTGTCCCAAGGAGCTCAGAAGTACAAAGATTTTTGTGCAGTTCTGAAATCCCAGCCATATTTGATAATGTCTGCAGCACGTTTTTATGTTCATTTAGCTTTTCAGTGGCTTAAAATGCACTGAAAGTGCAAGCTACAGTGCCAGTGTGCTTTTGTACTTGGCATGAATTTAATTAAAAAGATAATTGGATTGCTTTATCAGCCTTTACGTGTCAGCCTAGTGCCACTCTCCTCTCCCTCCTCTAACGCTGACAAACCCAGTGCATTTGAAATCTGTATTTTTCTGCATTGTTCTTTTCCCTTGTGTTTCAGGTGGGGGTGCAGAGGTGACAGTTTGCTGTTGAGCAGTAGGTCTGCTCCAGGGTGGGAAGGAAGTGGCTGATAAGCAGAGAGCCAGGCTGGTCAGATGGTTCCTGCTGGGGCTGCCCTGGGCGAGCGCCGGGGGAAATGCCGGGAGCCGCAAAGCTCCAAAACAAAACAAAACATAACATGCAGGCCCTTTGCAAAGTCCTCTGCCGCACTTATGTATAGCCCAAAAGCTGAACAAAATGGGCAGTTCGTGTGATTTTCATGGAAATGCTGCTGAGGAATGTTAAATCCATTTTCAGTGCAAAACACGGATGTTTTCATGTAAACATGAGCGCCCCGCCGGTGCTGTTAAACAAACCTGAGCCTGTGTCCAGACTTCTCAACATCCCTTTTTGCAGAGGACCAAGCTCATGCAGAGAAGGGAGTGGAAGGGCACGTGAACCAACACAAGTGGGGTCC
Organism: Hylia prasina; assembly: GCA_013397195.1. NCBI lineage: Eukaryota > Metazoa > Chordata > Aves > Passeriformes > Sylviidae > Hylia > Hylia prasina. Next base: position 685,097 of record VYXD01006822.1, read on the forward strand.
TGGCAGTTGCTGTCCCCTAGTGCACAGCTCCTTTCCTGCCTCTGGCACTGCCTCCACGCTCTTGTGGAGCCCCTCCTGGCTCTCATGTGCCCTTGATGTTGTTTTCAGAAGTGACGTTTGAGCACTCACCATCATTTCCTTGAACTCGTAGAAGTGCCATCAAGCCACATCTGGGAATTTGGGTTGGGCAGATTTTCTCTAAAGATTGCTTTTTATAATATAAAGCAGCCTCTGTTCCAATAGTTTGTGGTCACATGGCTGCTGAGGAGTAAGAGTTGTCCTCTGCTTATCCAGGTGGTCTGTAAATGGGGCAGTTGATGAAATAGCTTGGGCATGGTCAGGGGCATGCAGGGAGCTGGGGCAGATGGGGTTAAGCAATCAGGAATGCTGTTCTTGAGACTGGAAATGCTGTTGTGTGGAAGATTTGGAGACTTAACAAGTTAGTTTCTCTTACAGCTGGAGGGTGACATCATGACTTTTCAGGCTCCTTCAAGACAGGAAAAAAGGCCTCTTGGTCTATGAGATTTTTTTGCTTTGGTAAAATTGATTTGAACTAATTCTAAATGTGAATTCACATTCAGAATAAAGGATCAGTAAGAGTGATGTTTTGATGGCCTCTCTCTCCTCCTTGCCTAATGAGTCTCTTAAAAAGAGCTTAAGCTTTAGAAACAGCTCAATAGCAGGTGTCTGTTTTAGCCTGAGGAAGAAGGTGTTTGCGAGAGGAGATGATGAAAAGAAAGATGCTGTAGAGTTAAACTCATTTGGAAATGAAAAGAGTCGTGGTTTCTCATTGCTTCCACAGAAGAAACTGGTTTAGACATAAAAGGTTTTCTTGTCCATTTAAATGTTTGAAGTACAGCTTTTCAGCCAGCAGAAAAGGCAAAACTCGAAATGATGTACAGCCCCTTTGGGCAGTAGGAAGCACAGCTCTTCAAGGGGTTTATGGTGGTGTCAGTTTGTCCCTTTCCCATGTCTTGCAGAAGAAGATTTACAAGTACAAGAAGGTGCTGAGTAACCCCAGCCGCTGGGAGGTGGTGCTGAAGGAGATCCGGACGCTGGTGGACATGGCGCTGACGTCCCCGCTGCAGGACGACTCCATCCACCAGGCACCCCTGGAGATTGTCTCCAAGCTGCTCTCAGAGGTACGGCCTCAGCAGGGCTCCTGTCACTCTCACCTGAGAGACAAACAGTTAAAAGTTTGGGGGTGGGTTTTATTTTAACTTGCGCTGTCAAAATTCTGCCCGTGAGTCTGCTCGTGACTTCTGCTGACTTGAGTGGAGTTTGCACTTGCTGGGGAGAAGGAAAATTTGACGCACGTTATGTGGATTTCTAGAAACAAAACAAGCCCCACTTATCTTGAGTTGGTTGGTTTGGTTTATTTGGTTGGTTGGTTTTTTTATTTCTTTGGTTTTTTCAATTATCTATGGTAAATTTATCATGGGTTTAACTCATGCCTTAAGTCAGTGGTAAAGCCTCCTTTGATTCCTATTCCATTGGCTTTGCTTCCATGACTAATAATTTTTGTACCAATAGATATACACACACACCCCAGTAAATTAATTGTGTAGCTATTTTATTTTTATTAATTCTGGTAAAGAAAAACATTTTTCTTCAAAGTTATCTCTCCTTCTCACATAACATCTGTTTCAAATGTTTAACTTTTCATAGACAGGAAATGTAATGCCAAGCAGGCTTTTCTTGTCTTAGTTCTGATATGATAGCAGAAGGATTTGATAAGAACAAAAAAATCCACTCTTGTTTTTTTCTTGCAGTAGTCAAAAATTTTAGCAACTCACACCATTGTAACCTCTGGATCAATCATGCTGCTGAAAAACCACAGAGCAAACTCTTCTGCATAGGTGGTAGCATAGGTGACTTCCAGTCAATTTATTGGCTTTTCCTGGTACCATGTTTAAGGAAAGAATTTTGGGAAAACTCACCACAAAAAAACCCACACCAATCCTTTTAATTTGATACAGCTTGTCCTAAGAAAACATTTCAAAGAAATGTATTGCTGGCTTTACTTTTTCAATTGATTGAGACCTCTGGCATCCTGGTGTTTGTGTGCTGAGCTGAAGGAACAATGAAGGCTTGCACCACTCCTCAGTGGCACTGCACCACCTTCTTTAGGAGAATGCTTAATGCCATGGTTTTTATTCAGAAAATAAGCAATTGAGGCTTGAGCCTTTCTGCTTGTGTCTGGTGGTAGCTGAGGACTGTGTGTGCTGGTGTACCAACTCAAGAGTGCTCTTTGCTCACTCGTCTTTCTTCTATTCAACTCTTTCAGAACAACAACTTAACCACTCAAGACCATGAGAGCATTATTGTGGTGAGTATCTTTCTGTCAAAAGCTGAGGACAAATCTATATTGTTTGATAACAGTTCTATTAGTGCCTGTCTCTGCCCCAATGAAGTAGGGCAAATATGAAAGCCTTTCCACCAATGCTGCAGGAATGAAAACCATTTGTCTATTTTTTGTGTGGCTTTGTCATGTCTCCCTTCTTGTTTCATAGATGAATTACAATAAAGCTTTCTCATCAGCCTGTGTGAGAGAGCACAGCATGTTGAGTGTTAACAGTCACTCCAAATGGCCTCCTTAGGAGGCTACACAGCACTATCCATATCTATAGATGTACTTTAAATAGTCAAACCCCATCATTTCCAGATGTGCCCTGTAAAACCCTTAGTCTGAGTAGTTTCCTGAGGGGATAATGCTACCATGTACAGAATGTCTCCATTGCTGAGGGTATATGAGCAAGGGATTGCTCTTGTAAATGTCATTCCAGTTTAACCCCCTGCTAACTTATTGGTAAAAATATCCTCTTCAACTTTTTTTCCTTTTTGTAGGTCACATGTATTTAGATATAGAAATCAGTGAATCAAATGGCAGCTCTGTTGCTTGTAAAACAAAGTATAAAATCTCAACAGTTTATCAGAGAGGTGGAACTTGGTTCCCCATCACTGTGATTTAATTTCATTCTCTGGCAATTTCCAGGAGATTTTCCCAGTAATCTAATCTAGAGCCTCACCACCACCTGATTGTATCACATCTCTATGACTCTTTCTGCAAAATAACAAGGTGGCAGGTAGCTGCCAGTAGGTGTTAATTGTGTTTAGCTGCAATTTAAGATACCCTTTTAGCTGGAATCAGCCACTGAGATAAATTTCTGAAGTAGCATTTACTTTTCTTTGCTTTAACTTTCGTTTAACTCTAGTGCCAAGGGTAGTTCAGGCCCCCAGTTACAACTGGTTGTTTTTGGGGAAAGGATTTTTTAATAAAAAAATATGAGGTGACCCTGCTGTGAGCAGGGAAGGTGAACCAGGTAGCCCCCAGAGGTCCTTTCAGGCTGTGTTATTCCTCTGTTCTGGGTGATGGCTTTTTCAGCTCAGGTCCTTCCCTCGTGTAGGTTGTGCCCAAGCCATTAAGGAGCTGGCAGTTCCTGGGCATTCAGAGCTCACTGCCATTACCCAGATAACCCGGGCTATTCCTGGAAAGAATTGCTAATACTGTGTATTTATGTAGCATGTGGAAAGTACACAGTGCTTGGCCATGCAGATGGGACCAGCTTTCCTTCTCTGGATGGTGCTGGGGCAGATCAATATCCCAACCAGTCCCTTCCTGCTCAGGATGGGGAAGCACGTGTTGCCACGGCTGGGCAACGTGGCACAGCACGTGGCTGCTTTTGACCATGGCACTCGTAAGGAAAACACAGGAAAAGGTCCTTTCAGGCTGTCAACTCTGCCACACTGACCACAGAGACACAGCCATGACCTCCTTGACCGTCTCTGTTGTTGTTTCCTAAAGCAAACAATCCCAAAGATGGGTTCAGGGAAGATCTTGAGCTCAGGTGTTGGATGGGGAGCGAGGATGTTCTGGTCTCACTGGATGGGGTTGTGATCTCCATCAGTCCCCTGTGGCTGGGCCACCACCAGAGGAGGAGTGAACAGTTGCAGAAGGATGGCAGATGACAATGAGTATCATAGTTCTTACATGTAACCAAACAGAGCTTTGCAGGTGTGCTTGGGTTCCCTTGTTAAAATTCACACTAGTCTTGACCTGTTTGTGTGTGACTGTGAAACACAGCCACTGCAAGCAGACCCACAGGGCTGAGTAAAGAGATGAGAGGGAGAGCACAAACCAAACCAGGCTGCCTTAGTAAAGCCCCAGGTGCCATCCAGATAAAATATCTGGTGTTCAGTTGCTTAATACAAAATGTCCTGGCTGCTGTGTTTAGTGTCTTACGTTGAAATGGGTACTGGGAATCCCTGTAACTGAAGAGTGGAAAAGCCCACAGGCACCACCACATAGAATGTATTATTCTGGTACCATTTTCTGATTTACAAAGGAAGTAACAAGAGCATAAGTTCATTACCCCTGTGTGGCAGGTATGACCTCTAATGTGTTTACCCAGCATAAGCACATTGGTTTGCATAGCAACAAAGGAATGGCTGATCTCAGCTTTTACAAAGTTAGATGCTTGATTTTTATAAATAGGGTCCTCCCAGGTAAGAACAGTGCTAGGTGGCTTTTAGGGGGCTCTTTCTCACAAAGAAAGAGCTTGTACTCCTTCACAAAGGATATGTGTGTGGTGGTGTTCAGTTTTTTCTTTTAGGGAGATGTTCTAACTGAAACAGTGAGCCAGATTCATCCTTGCTTTATTTCATCCTAAAGCAATTGGTCTGCTCCTGTTTCCATTTAAACCATTATAAATATTGCACTCCTTTGCCTGTTTTACCTATTCACACTGATGTAGTTAAAAGCAGTTTTCCTGAGGATTTATAGCAGAGGTGTGCTTGAGCTTACTTGTAAAATAAACACATGGCCCACCTCTAATTTCTCTACTGATGCTTTTGTCCTTTTCTAAAAGTGAGCTTTTATCCCCCCAAGAAAAATACTTCCCTGCAATATGCTTTCTCCATTTGCTGCCTTGAAATTCAAATTTTTCTCTTTTTTCTTCCTTTCTTTTTAAAGGCAATTGCACCTTTGCTGGAAAACAACCATCCACCTCCTGACCTCTGTGAATTCTTCTGCAAGGTATCAGAACAGTTTTGATTTCTGAAATCTCATAGTTGTAAATAAATGTAGTCCTTTGAGCAGGAGGTTGTTTTTTTTTCCTTTAACTTCTTACCTCCTGCCTAGACTGAGTTCAGTTTTTGGTCACCAAGCAATGATACTGGAATGGTGAACAGCACCATTATGATAAATACAATCATATGCTTAGTATATCAGACTGTTTTGTCCTGATACTGTGTGAGAGTTAAAATTTTGAGACTCCCACACCTCAGTCTGGGTACAAGAAGTGTCCTACTGCATGCTGTGTTTAGCTAATACAGAAATCACTGGAGCCACTGTGTTCAGATGTGTGTAACTCAGCCCTTATGGTATTTTGTCATTGGGTAATGGCAGTGGGAAGATCATAAGGACTCACCCTCTTTTCTGGTAAATCCATGCTTGTGCTGCATTCTGTATCCTTTATCCATAAACTTCGGAGCACTTTGGGTTGCAGACCTTGTGGATTTAAAAATACTACTTTTCCTTGAGGCCTGTTTGTGTTTCAGTTTCAAGTCTGCTTAAATTTGCTAACTGATGACTGGGTGTGCATTTGTGAAACATTCTGGATGCTGCTTGTAATTCCCATCCAGAGTTATTCATCAGCTGCTTCTTCCTACAGAAATGGAGTCAAGTTACAGAAACTCCTCTGAGTGCACTCTTAGGTCATCAGTAGCCTCAGACTTGATGCATTTTTATTCCTGATTTGGGATTTTTTGCCTTTGATCTCTCTCAGAGATGGACACCTAATTGTCTGTAAATGTGTGTGATGAGGGGTGTGTAGTTGCAAGAGGGGAAACAGGTTATGGACTTCCCAGAACAGAAGTGGACAAGGTAATGAGAAGGAGAATTTATCTTCAAAATCGACCCTCTATTGAGCAGGGGGTTGGACCAGATAACTTTCAGAGGTCTTTCCCAACCTAAATTATTCTGACTGATACATCATGATTATATATTTCATCCTGTGATGGGAGAGAGGTTACTGGTACCTTCCAAGATCCTCCACAGGTTTTTAGCCTGGATCCCAGAGAAGGGAGGTTTGTGGCATTACGCTGCCTGTGTGATTATATCTTCCTGTCCCCAGCCCCTCTCCTTTTAAAACTCTTGGCAATAAGACCCCAAAATGGTACATTGAGTAAGTATTGGGAAGAATAAGCAACAGGGAAGGGAATTTGCAGTTTGTGAGCTCCCATGGGAATCTTCTACTAGATGCCAGCAAATCCATAGGAAGAAGCAGTGTCACAAGTACCTTAATCTCAGGAAATTAATTAATTTAGCCCTTGGATGTTGTTGATCTTGGGATAAATCCACGTGTGGGGTGTGAAGCCAGGGGAGACCCATCTCCATGATTCCTGCAGCTCACAAAATGTCCTGTTGCTCCTTCCAGCACTGCCGAGAGCGCCCGCGGTCCATGGTGGTGATCGAGGTGTTCACCCCAGTGGTCCAGAGGATTCTCAAACACAACATGGTGAGTGCTCGTGCCACGGGAGCTCCAGCAGCTTGAAGAAGTTTTGTTGCCACACCTTTTGTGATCAGCTGCTGCTCTGTTGCCTGTCACATGCTGTGGTATCTAAATCTGCCCCCCAAAGTGAGAATGCTGCATGTAATTGTGTGTTACTTCATCAGGGCAGAACTAATAAGCTTTCAGTGGGATCCTCAAAAGCATCTAAGCAAAGCCATGTTTTGAGGGATGTTTCTTTTGGCAGCAGTGTCAGCATAGCAGCTCCAGCTCTCTCCCACCTGGCCCATGGCTCCTTATTTACTCCCTGCATGCCATGCTTGCAGTTAAAACAGTTTAAAATCAAATAAATAACAAAAGCAGAATGGGGACTTTGTTCATTTTGAGCTGGGGCCCTCAGCACTTTTTCTTCAAGACACCACCAGCCCTCTTGGTTTCCATTTTTGTTCAGGTTCATGTCCAGTGAGTTCTTACCTCGGTTTCCTGAATATCCTTATGCTTTTCTACTGCTATTCTTCCTTCTCATTACAGGATTTAGATACTCTGTCATCGTATGGCTGTTTTTAGCCAGACTTTCTGTCTTCTCATTGCTGATCAATTCCTTGTCAGTGTTTGAAATAAATGCCCTGCTTTGCTTTCCACCCTGTAGACCACATTCCCCTCCCCTAAACTCTGAAAATATTCTTACATGATCCATATTCCTTTCCTAATAGAGGTCTGGGGTATTTACCAGCTCTCCAGCTTTTCTGGCATATTAAGTTTCCTGCCAATGTTTTTAAGTTACATGAAGAAGGATACTTCACAATGCAGTGGCAAAGAATAACAAATAAAATATTTAAGGCAGTTGATTTTGCTGTGGTCTCAAGGATGAACCTCTGTAACTTCATAATCAACTTCTTTTATCTAACATGTAATTTTAGAGACCATCCATTGTCATACTGTGATTATCATGAACCCAGTAGAAAACAGTAAATATTTCATATTTTTCCAATCTTATTATTTAACTCCCTTAGTTTACAGAACTAGGTAGAAAGCCCAAGATGGCAAAAAGGTCATATTCCTGGCTCTGTGCCAGCACTCTGCAGACATGTAAACATTTTTGAGTATTCTGTAGCGTTCAGTGAAATATTCTGTAAATGTTATTCTTGGATTCCTTACTGATTTTTTTTTTAAAGCATCCAGAGCTCTTGAGGGGTCTCAAATAAAATCTAAATGCATAGTGTAATGCTTGTATTTGGTTAGCTTCAGAGAATTGGGTATATTTACCATACTTAACATTTGCAGATTGAAAATCAACATGTCTGTACCGCAGTGTGTAGTCTGAGAATTTATGGTGTCAGGTATTAATTGGAGTGGATTTGGGCACTTTACCACTCTCTGGAGACTTCTGTACTGAATAGTGCTTTAGAGAATGTGAGTGTGTGTGCACATAAATAAAGTTACTCATTAGGGGGATGCTAAACTTCATCACCTCAGGAGGCCCTGTGCAGTCCTTGGGGCAGGAGACTGAGCTGGCCCTTCCCACCTTTGCCTCCAGTGTGTTCTGTGGCCTTTGAAAATTCCCAACAAGTTTTGCTCCACAGTTTTGTACCTATAAAATGGGGAAAGAGTGTCTCATTTATCTCTGATTTTAACATCTCAAAAGAACAAGGATAGCTTTTTGTTTTGGTGATAATACTGGTTAGTGCAGGACTGGAGGCTGTGGTGTGCTGAGTTATTTGAAGAGTGCTCAGCAACTTCCCAAACCTTTGGGTTTTAGCTGTTTGTAGGCTCAGCCCAAATGTTTGAATATGAGCCCTTCTTTCTTTTTTTCTTTTAAATTTTTTTATCAAGCCGTATTGGTGGTGTGTATTGTTCTGTGCTTGGTATGTGATAGGGCATTACATTAAATTTAGAGGGATATTTATTTTAAAGAGGTCAGCAATGACATCCTCTTTATGATCTCTTGGACTTTGATTTAAATATCAGTTAGGACACCTATGCAGTTTGAGAACTTTCATAAGCAAATTGCAATTGCAAAAGCAAGGCATGTTCATGAAATTAATCAAATGTTCTGTGAAGCACACATGGTCTCCTGCCTTTGGATGGAGTGTGTTTGCACCTGCCAGAAGGAGCTGTTAAAAGCTTAATGATGTTAATTGTAATGATGTGGACTTGCCCACAGTCCCTTTGCTGGGTGAAGTTACCAGGCAGCCTTTCTGTACCAGCAGAGTGACACTGAAGGCTTGAAGGAGACATTGTTCAGCCTAAGCTTGTTTTCAAGTTTTTTGGTCATTTTCTCTGGCTGTAAAACTTACCAGATATTAATAGAAGTTGTGCTTCAGAAGTGCCTGAAGCCAAAATGAGTTAACAGAAGGTTTCAGTGCTCTGGGAGTTCATCATCCCTTTTACAGGCCACCACTAGTTCATTACTATTTGTGGCATTTCTTTAACATTTCAGTTGCCATGTATTTTTTTCAGGGTAACTTCCACAGGCAGCTGCTGGAGGAATAGCTGGGAGTGCTTGTTTGTCCTCAGTGGACCTTGTTCCCAACTTGGAAATTCAGCTCTGTAGCTCTGCAGCACCTGTGTAATAAGGTTACACCTGTGTAAATGTGAGGAAATGTGCTGTGGAATAACACTCACCAGACAGCAGAATTTACTCCTTTCACATCTAAAAATAGCAGGTGATGTGAGGAGATGCAGGATTTCAGTTAGCAGGTGGCTCTCTGACTGCAGGATTTAAAGAGAGTGACTCTTGAGCTCACCTGTCAAATTAGCTGGAGTAAAATCCCTAGGAAAAAACCTGATCTCTGGTTTGGTACTTGATTGCTTATTGATGTCATGTCAAAATTATTTTCTCTAAGACCAGAATAGATACCCATGCCAAACATGGAGATACAATATGTTTTGAGTTTTATTTCTAAAAATCTGCAGTTAGGAGTGGAAGCAAAAGCTCCAAACAAAAAATGTATTTCAAAATCAAAGTATTAAGTGAAAAGTGCAAAACAAATGTAATTATAGGTGAGATTTTTTGGGTTTTAGTTGTTTCATTATACAGAATTTGTTTTCGAAGTGGGTGTAAGGGAAAGAAGAGGTTGGAAATGCTGTCATTATTAGTAGGGAGAACATTACTTCACTGTGCAGAGATGCTCTTCTCTTGAAGCTTGTGAGCATAACAACAATGTGAATTCAGTTGTGTTTGAGCTGGTTCCTTTTGAAAACCCACAGTTTTGATGCACATTCACCATCTTCACCATGTCTCTCCTTCTTGGACAGGATTTTGGGAAGTGCCCTCGGTTGCGGCTCTTTACTCAGGAGTACATTCTGTCTTTGAATGAGCTGAATGCTGGAATGGAGGTGGTGAAGAAGTTCATTCACAGGTTAGTTACACTGAATTTATGGTGTGTTTCCAATCCTGTGTCCATACTTTGGTGTGTTATTTCTCCAAACCCTGCTTTACTGGCTGTTAACAGTAGCTGATGCTTTTTGGTACTGGCAAACAGCAAATAAATCAAGTCCATCAGGCAGTGTTGCTGAAGTCTCTTTTTAAAAAATCTCAGGTAAGTCTGGGGTTTTCTTCCACACTGCAAGCAAATGGACTGTGCTGTGCAGACGTTTTTCATATACATTTAGGCTCAAAGCCTCTGCAGAGTGATTCAAATTAACTTTCAGTCTCATAATGCTCACTCAAGTGTGAGATTTTTGGAGGACTTTAAGGATACCATATCAATTAAATTGATGATTTAGCTTACCCTTAATCATAAATAGGGCCACTGGATTTACAGGGTTAAAATGTGTCTCTGTTATAGCCCCTCTGAAGACCCCCAAGGATTCCTATCCAGGTCTGTCACCTCATTCTGTCTGACTGGTTTTGCCCACAGAAATCTTCCTCACAATGATATCATCTTGTTTTCTGTTTTTCAGCATGCATGGTCCAACAGGACAATGCCCACATCCCAGGGTCCTGCCAAATCTCGTGGCTGTCTGCTTAGCTGCCATTTATTCCTGTTACGAGGAATTTATTAACAGGTCAGTATGAATTCCCACATGTTACTCCCTTCCGAACCCCCGGCACTGCTCAACAAGATCAGCGTGAGATGGGTGTGCTAGAAAACCTGAGAGACCCTGTGGCACCCTGGTTTTGAGGATTTTTCTAGGCCTTCTAATTTGTCTTTCATACTGGAGTCAGAATTTTTACTTTCCCCCACTTTTTACTATAAACAACAGCTTTGTTTTCCTGACCGTCCTTTGTTGTTTGCATATTTTTAGGTAGGAGGAGAAAGTTGATTGACAGTTGTCCTGACCAATGTGGTTTGGGGGGTGGGATTTCATCCTCCAATCCACAGGCACCTTTGGGAATGTATAAAATTGAGTTTTGTAAATAAACTCGGGGCTTTTCCTGCTTTGCTCATCACCGTGCCCTCGTGAGGTTTCTTTTGTGTCGTGTTGTGGCACCCCTGAACCTTCATTCCGTGGTACCCACCAAGGGAGTGAGGAAAGGCAGGGGTGAGACCTTGAAGAAGGGGTTGTGTGTAAATCCCTGTGTATCTGCAGCTTTGAACTTGAGCTGGTTTCACAACGTTATTGTGGAAAATCTGAGTCCTCACTCGCCGCAAAATAGACGCCGCAGTTCTTGACACACGAGCCAGTTTCCAGTAGACACTGAGGGTTCCCCTCTGCTATGTTTCCTGTTTGTTTATGCCTATCTGACTTTCCTCATGGTAGAGCACGGACAGGGGCTGCTCAGTGTCCAACACAAATTCCAGACTTGAGGGCTGCAGACAAATGTCTGGGCATGTACTATAGCCAGATACATACTGGGGCATGGATTCTGTTACAGCTTTGCACAACTTGGACAGGAAAGTTCACCTTTAGACTAAACTGGTCTGTCAATTAGAGTAGTGAAAAGCTCAAAGCTTTGTCAAATAGGGGCTGCAGAACAGTCCTGTTGGAGCCTTTTAATGTTTTCAATTGATTTCAGTAATCCGACAGCACAGAAGAAAGCCATCCAGCGGGCTGGGGTGAAATGCAGTGGGAAATTGCAAAAAATCGTGGCCTCTCAGTGTTGCACCCTCCCTCCCGCTCTCTGCTGGTATGCCCGTCTACTGAAATGATTTGTTTCTTTTTCAAATTCAGTCGGGACAACTCGCCAAGCCTGAAGGAAATCCGGAACGGCTGCCAGCAGCAGTGTGACCGAAAGCCCAATCTCCCCCTCCGCCTTCTTCACACGAGTCCTGACCTGGTCTCTCAGGAGGCCACCTTGACTGAGTCCCGTCTCAAGCCAGTTATTGTCACCTCCAACGAGATCCACGTGGAAGTGGAGCGCAACAACACGGCCAACCAGAAGATGACGGCCGGCGTTGGCAACGACAGCGAGCCCAACCTCATCGACTGCCTGATGGTCAGCCCCACCTGCAGCACCATCAGCATCGAGCTGAGCGCCCAGGCAGACAGGATCCTGGGCTGCTACGTGGAGATTCTCAAGATGCTGTGAGTGACTATTTTGAGCAGCTTTGAGAACAATGTCATCTTAACAATGGTGGGGGGGGTGCTTTTCCCACAGGCCTGTTGTCTTCAACATCTGTGGCTAGCCAGCAAATGGTTATAAATCTTAACTCCAGCTCTGGAGAGTCCAGCCTTTGAAAGAGGCATCTGGCACTGCCAAGATGTTCTAAAAATAGCGTTAGGAAGATGAAAATGGAAAGCTTATTTGTACAGTGAGCCTCAGGCATTTTACAGAAGACGGGATGTTGGTGCCAGTGGTTTCTGTTTTTGTTCTTACCCACCAAGAAAAAATAAAAAAACCCATTTGTCTCCTCCAGGGCTCTTGGGATTGCCTGAGACAGAGCTAGAAAAGGCAGGTCTGTGCTGGGTTTAGTGCTTGTGCAGTGACAGGCAGCACCACTGCCCTGACTTCAGCAGGAGTTGGATATGGTTATTGTTGTCCACTTAGATGTTCTCCCTTCATGTGCTTGTGGAAGTTCTATGACTTATTCAGATTTGCTTGTATTAGAGTGGAGTCTCTGTCCAGTTGCTTTGGTACAGTGGACCTGTATTAGGCCCCAGGTGTCCAAATAGTCTTTGCCACAAAATGGTGGCAAGCTGATTCCTGGCAGGCAAATCTACTGAATATCTTGAACAGGAATATAAAGGAAAATGTTCTTCAGGAAAAGCTTGGTTTTCTCTGGATAAATAAATGAAAAGGAATAACAGAAAAGGTGGACTGCAGAATGGGAGCTTGTAATAGAAAGTGCAGTAAAACAACTTTGTTGACTTTGACATCTAGCTCTGATACTGAGTTGCAGTATGTTTTGTGGCAAACTGTTAAACTTCTACATTAATTATTTTTAAACAACGTAGGGCTTAATGAAGTCATAGTTGAACTTTTTAGGATCCCAGACATGATGGTGAAATCTGCACTCTGCTGTAAACCATGAGCATGTGCCTACACTGCAGACAAATGCACATCTGGGGGTACACTCTCAATGAATAAAATAAAGTCAAACTGCTGTGATTTTGTGAAGGTTTTTGTGAAGGTTTTTGTGAAGGTTTTGTCCCATATTTTCATTTTTTTTCAAAATACATACCACAGATTTGCAGCATCACTCTTCCACTCACTGCACAGCTGACTTGCAATTACTTAAGCATTCATTAAAAACTGGAGACAGGAAAAATGAATACCAGATACTGTTCCCATTAGACTCTTGAGCAGGAAGTTGCTGTGAAGGCTAATTTTGTATATTTTTTTTTCCTGTGGCCTAGGTTCTTCTGCCTTTAAAAATGATTGCTTTAAAAAAATCACAGTTTGCTTCATCTGGGGGCTTCTAAGTCTCCACGCACCCAGGTGCTACATTAAACACGTCGTGTGTTTATTCCTGTCCCCTTGACTCTCCCTGTTTTCCATAAAAACTGTGCACTCTCCCAGTCCTGATGCTGGTTTGGATGCTGACTCACTAAGCATTGACGGTTTTGGTTTCATCATGCAGCTGACACACACTTATAAACAAATTCACAAACGGGCATGTTCTTCCTCATAATCTCTCCACTTTTAAACATTTGGTATGCCAGGTCCCAATTCCCATTTAATTTGCTACACAAAGAACTCATTTCTCTCCATACCTTAAAACAATCTGTGTCTTTAAAATGAGTTTCCTATCTTTAAAAATCGAGTTGTTCAGCAGTGAAAATGGGAACGTGTTACTGGTAGAGGTGCTGTAGGTGTGGGGCAGCTTTGGGCCCTTTTTTTCCTGGTACAACAGGAGTTCTGAAAGGTGAAGCCTCACAGTGAGGGACCAGTGATAACACACACCTGGTACAACCTCTGAGTGCCCTGCCAGAGCCTGCACCCTGCTTGGGAAGTCACAACCTGTGGGGACACAGGGCAGCTCCTAAGGCAGAGCCATGGCTGTAGCTCCACTCATTTGAGTTCCCTTCCATTCCTGTTCACCCCTTGATTTTTTGGGTGCCTGAAAGCAGGAGTGCAGAATCTGCTCCTGATTCTGCCACTGGCTCACTGGGAGGTTTCAGATAAGTCCCTTTTAAATGCCTCATTTTCCTTATTTGTAAAATACAGGTAAAGATTTTCAATGTTGTTTTTTAAATGCTGAAACCAGTGATAGAAAAGCATTCTAGAAGGGCTCGTAGTTATTACCAAAAATACAAGATAATGCTGTTGTGATGCTGATTACTTTCATGGTCTAACTCTTCTTGAACAAAGGGTTTTCGTTGCATGAAACACTATTACTGTACTTTGAAAATCTGAGAATATGAAGAAAGAGACTTGAAGAACATGCCAGTAGGAAGAAAACATTAATTATAAAACAACTGCTATCCAGGAGCTGAGCTCTCAGCGGGCATTCAGTAAAATAATGTTCTTATTAATAACAGTGGTAAGCCAAACATAAATAAGTTGTTTAGCATCGAGTTTGATTGTTCTTTTAGGTGTCTGACTCAGTATCATCATCAAAACAAGAGAGTCACCAGCGATGATATCTTTTTTACATAATTAACTTAGGGCGGCAGGGAGTAATTTATTTAGGGAAATTTTAATTATTGGAAGTCTAGCAAATAAGAATTCTCAACAGTAGCTTCAACAGAGGACATTCTATTGTTCACCTAACTCTTACACAGGGCTTACCTTTTGAGGGAAACACTCACTTCTAATATTGATGAAGATGTTATTTAACGATCACTTTAATACTTCATTTTTTGCACAGAAACTAAAAGGGCAGTTTAGAAAGTTCATCCATGGGCCTCTTACAGCACCTAGAATATCTTTGACCCATTTTCTAACGTAGTTGAGTAACAAAACACAACTGTTGCATACTAAAGGAAAATACAAAATCATGATTTTAAAGATGTTGGCAGATGACCCAAAGTCTGGGCAGATTTTAAAGGAGACACAGTCTCTAGGGTAACATAGTATTTTGGTCCTGCGCTCAAAAGTGGATCAAACTTCCATGTCAATATTCTGTAACTCATTCTGGACTCTCATAGTGTTACTGACACCAGCCAGTGCCTTCTGAATGCTACAAGTTTTAAACTGATGCATAGAAAATGCACTAAATTAATTGGAAAATTTCTGTTCATTATATTAAATTAGAGGCTCTGAGAACAGCTCAGCATTGCCCACCTCCTACTTGCATGTTAAGTGTTTCCATGCATTTGGGAATGTCTTGTGCAGCCAAACTTCTGCTTGAGCAGGAGAACCATGGTTAGAGAAAGCTGCAATAGAAAGGGGCCATGTGTCCGCTCCTTGGGCTGCAGAATTTCAGGATTTTCTTTCACCTGAAGGACCTCACTGGTTCCTGGGGCTGGGGAGACACTTAAACTGTCTCTGCAGTGAAATCTGGGTCAACAAATTGCAAGGTCAACTGGTGGTGAGAACAGACCCCTCTTGGGGAAGCTCTGTTGGTGTTGTATCATAAGCTCTTACCCTTTGTCTGTGTTATTTTTTGTTTCCATGGCTGCCTGTAGTGGCAAGGGTCCGTCCAGATGTCCAGACACTTGTACCCCTCTCTTGGGCCCAATGTCACAGCCTGTTTTGGGCAACCTTGTCTTGCTGTTTCCTGATGCTTCCATGCCAACTGTGAGCAGTGTAACCCATTTCTGTTCTCAGCAGTCAGGGCAGAACCTTTATAGGGTCTTTCAATGGTGCTAAATTTTCTTCTTTTGAAAAGCCAAATAAGCCCATCTCAAAGGAAGGCTGAGCATGAAAAGGCACCTCACTGTTTTGCAGATAGCAGGTTTGTGCCTTGTATTGACAAGGGGCCTGATGAGGCTTTTTCTCAGCCTGCTCTGGTGCCCTGAGCTAAACCCTACATCATACAATTCAGGGAGCTGAACCTAGAGCCAGGGAAAGAAGGGATCAGGTACATGTCTGGGGGTATGGTCATATTATTTATTATCTGACAACAGAGTAACCTTGTCAGTCTGCTCAGGCTGGAGAACAAGCTGCTTCCAAGTAGTTGCTCTTGTCTCTTCCTTATCCTCCAAAACCCGAGGACTTGGGGCTGGCAGTGTCTGAGACATGAGAGCCACGGCTTTCCAAACACAAGCACCCACTGGAGCTTCCCCTGGCTGCTCTGCATTCCCCAATAGGTCAGTGGCATGCTCTGAATATCCCAAGTGGATTATCCTGTGTCATGTTTATCGGGGTTGCCCTGGGCTGCTCGTATGTTTTGGATTGTTTGTGCCGCACATGACATGCGGGCAGGTTTTCATTTTGGTGAAAGGTGATCCCAGGGAAGGAAAATGTATTATGTTGGCAGGCCAAGAACGATGATGGCCCAGAGGCAAAGTCACTGCAGTCGGGGATTATTTAATTAATAAGGTTGTTCTGTGCTCTGGCCAGGCCCCTAGGACAGGTTTCAGGGAGCTGTGTGCAGTGGCAGGTGATGGCTCCGGTCTGGCACCGCCTGGCTCCGTGAGCCCCCCAGGAACCCGCAGGTCGGGCTGCAGCCTGGCTGCTGTGCTGCTCACCTAGAATTGCAAATCCTGCAAAAATCAGAGCTGGGGAGTCGTTCTCCCCCTTTTGTAGGGCCAGTCCTGGGATTTGAGCTGTGTGATGAGTGTTGAGCCCAGTGCCCTTTGAAGAGCTGGGAAGGGAGTTTGTCACAGGCGCTGTCCCAGGATCTCCCTGTGGCTCTGCTCCCTCCTTCTCCTGGCCCAGCCTCTTTGTCTGGCTCATTGCAGTGCTTGTTAACTGCAACCAGAACTAATCCATCTTCCTTTCTTTCCCTGCTTCAAACACTTCTGTCTTGTGTTGGAGCTTTGAATGGACTGAGGGAAAAAAAAGAAAAAAGCAACTGTCTGAAATGAAAGAAGAGTGCAGATGAGATGAGCACAGACAGAAGGAAAATGTTTTTGAAAAGGGAATAGGTGGGAGGAGGAGAAACACCGTAGGCTTTTAATAAGTAGTTTAGTTTTATTCTTGTGCTGTGTTTGTTTCATGTTTCCTAGCTCAGATTGAAGGGATTACAGGCTGTGCAGATTTTGTGTTCAGGTCTCACTCACACACCAGATTTTATATATTTCAATAGGAGCCAGTTTCTTTCCTTTCTTTCCTTCTTTCTTCCTTCTCCTTCTGAGGAAGCAGACTGATTTATTTTCACTGCCCTCTCGCAGACCTGTCCTGCTCCCCAGCTTTGAGAAAAGTCAGAGTGATACTGTCCCATTCTGTCTGCAGTTTCATTCTATTACAAAACAACTTTTTTCTTACTCTTGCAATTTCCTTTGAAGCTCAGCCATGAAAAATTGATTGGTTCATATTATTAGTAATCACAACTCTCCAGATTGCTCAAAAAGGAACTTCAGTGGTGTAACACTTAGCCTGAGATGTCACAGGAACTAAGCCTCAAAGCAGTCTCAGCTTTTAACCTTCTGTTAGAAAAGATTTGTAGGTGCTGTATCTCATGTGAAATGAAGCACCTTTAACACCTCTGAATTTTCTAACTCAGCTCAGCCTTTTGATTTCCGAGTCTCCCATGCTCAAGAATCTGCTTTTAGAGTTGTTTATATTTGCCAATAAAAATGTGTTATTTTTAGAATAAAATCAGCTAGGAGTTTCTAAAGAGTATGCATATTTAAATAAAGTAAAATGTCTGGACTGTGTTCTCACACCTGACAAACGTGGTGAGACCCAGGCTGTGTGGTGAGACCTGTGGCACTTCTCAGGGCAGCTATAGATAGGTTGCATCAGCTCTTTCCTACAGAGACCTGGTATTTAAACAAGAGACTTTCAGCTGAACCTGAACACAGGCCTGAGTTCTGTGTCACCAACCCATTCAATGTGTCTGTAGGTCAGAAACAATAATCTCGTGGATAGCTTTAATTAATCAAAGCTTTGTTGAAAGAACCCAAAAAGCTCATCTTAGAGATGCTGTGTCACAGGTTTCCTTGCCTTATTTCAGTTTATATGACAAGCCCCATCCTCAGGTGTGTCATGGTATTCACTTTACACTGACTAAATGGAAAAACAACCCCTGTAATGAAGTCCTGCTTCACGTCTTGCTGTTCTGAGACATTAAACAGAGGTCGATCATCTTCCTTATTTGTTCAGTGGCTAAACAGGTGAGGGACTTCTTGTCTCTGGAAAGAACCTTATGAATAGGTGATCACAAAGTGCTCGTGCTGCCACTGACTCAATGGCTTTAGGTTTGTGAGACACCCCTTGTCTCAGAGTTGCCCCTAGTTTAGACCTGAGAACAACATTTTACATGGAGGAGAAAATTAGGTCACTGGCTTTTAGCACAACTGGCATAAGCACGAGGTTTTTGGATTACTGTGACTTCACATGTGCTCTTCTGGTTTTTAATACACTAAACCTCATGGGTTGGTTGCTTGCATGACGTATCACACATTTGTGAAACCTGAACTCATACTGCTCTTGGGCAAGTGATAACTGCTTCCCTGGTTGATTTTTACATCACAATTCTCCATTCAAGTAAAACCTCTCTGCATGTTGCTTCTTAAGAGTACCCTGCTCTTGCATTTGAATTTTCTTTTTCTGTCAACACATCTTTGTGGATTATCCAACATCATGTGTGTGACTACTTTATGGGCATTTCTGGCTTATGTGATTCAAAAGATGGATGAAACTTTTGGAAATGCATCCATCTTCAATTTCTCTGAGCTAGAACTTTCCCTTTGCTTTCTTTTGGAACAGTTCCTGTGCATATGTTGTCTGTCTGTAATGCTATCAGTAGATACTGTCCATTTGAGAACATTACACTTCGTTCCTTCCCAAAGACACATCACACTTTTGTGCCAAGTTTCCAGTAAGCTGCAGCCAATACTCTGGTTTTTAACACTGAAATCCAAAAGGTAGCAGCACTAAGAGGAGGTGGCAGGCTCTTCTACGTTGTTTCTACAGATACCCTAGGTGTTCCAGCCCATATGAGATTCATTTCTGTGTGCACTCATTGTTACTAATGGGACTGAGAGCCAGGGTCTGAGCTTTGTCTGGTGGGTTTTGTGTCAGAAATAGATTTGGGGATAACTTTGTTTTTACAAATGGGCTTACGTCTTACAGCAAAGAAAAATTCCAGTTAAATGTAGAGAAGAGCTGTGGCCTGGTAATTGCTCTACCAGCTTAGATGAAAGTATTACTTAGTGATTAAATGTCAACAGGTTTCATAAACAGCAAATGTCTTTAAGCTGACATAAAGAAGGCCTCTCTGGAGGTCACTGTAAATACCAGATTTATTGTGCCTCAATGGAGAATGTGCTGAAACAGAAAAGGGAAATGTCACTGTAGATTTTGAGAGTGCTTCAGTAAACCAGAAAGGTTATTGGTGCCCACAGTAAAAAGCTTTTAACTCCTTGAACTAACTATTGGCAAACCATACTTAAAACCTGGTAATCTACTAACAAAATATTCATTTTACAGGTCAGACTATGATGACTGGAGACCAGCCCTGGCCAGCTTGCTTCAACCTATCCCGTTTCCCAAGGAGTGAGTTTGCACTGTCTTAGTATTTACTGCCTTGTTCTTGTTACTGTTCTTTTTATGGTGAAATATACGTCAAGTAAAAAGTGATGATGACAGGAGCTTTGTGCCTCTAGTATTGATTTAGAAACTGAAGTTGATTTTGGCTGATGCAGAGGGATGGGAAGACCTCCCCAAGTTCAATTTCCTTCCCCATTTCTCTCAGATGATCCTGAAAAGAAATATGGTTAACTAGAGACAGGCAGACAGGAAGGGAAGGAAAGCTGGTGAGGAGGAGAGCGAAGTGAGAGATTTAGTGGAGGAGGATGCTTTACTGGCGTCACAGAGACTCCTGTCATTTGTATCTTGCATTAAATGAAGGAGCTGCCCCACGGATCAGCCGAGCTCCCTCAGAAACCTATTAATGAACAGTGGTGTTTATAAAGTGCAGACCTCTGTGGACAAAAATTACAACCTGTAATTGTACAATTTGCTGGCTTATCACATCCCCTAATGACCTGATGTCTTGAATCACAGAGGTCTAATCCTCCATGCCAGGTTACCTGGGCTACAGTGAGAGCTTGGGGATAGGTAACAGAGACATCATTACCTAAGTCAAACGTGAGTCTTGGGGGAGCTGTAAACCATGCCATGATGCAAGGCACTTCACAAAATGACCATTAATTGCTTCACTGGTGTATGATGCTAATTAGTTGTGACCATACCCTAATTGCATTGCAATTAAAGAATACACCTGGCTCTTGGAGGTAGGCAAGACTCTGTTTGTAATTATATGATGATATTGTTAAGTCTTTTACTTTCTTCTGACCCAAAGCACCCACTGACATTAGTCAGAGCCTTGTCTGAGACAGACTCAAGAAAAGCTACAAGATTTGTTCCAAGTAATTTCCCCCCCTATGTTAATGAAAGAGGCTTTATCTGATTTTTCTGAAACTTTTTTTTTTGTCTTATGTGCTGCAGTTGCTTAGCAAGTCCTTTTATTATCTGGAAAGAACTGAAAAGTGCTTATTTGGTTTTTTGGGCTTTTTTTTTTCCCCCTCTCTCCTTTCTCTCAGATCCTCATACTCTTCTGTTTTCTGTTTTAAATTTCAGGGCTCTCGCACATGAGAAATTCACAAAGTAAGTTGCTGGGTCTCCTTTTTATTGAATAAATACTTGTACTAGTCAATAATAGCAATGATGCATTATTCAGTATTGTGTCTCTATTGGCTTTTATCTATGAAGAGCTGTAGGCATGTTCTGTTAGCAATAAAAAGTTTTCTTTGTAATTTATTGTGCTAGCAGGAGCCCAAGGCCTAAAGCCACTGGGTGCTGACAGAATTTACAAAGGAGTTTGTCAATGCACATCTCTGAAACATTTTCTAGGCTATGTGAACAGACGCTATCCTTGGTAATCATTTTTAGGCTTCATATTTCCCTCCTGTGGAAGGAGTTTAACTTGTTTCTCTCTAAAGTGCATTAATATATATGAGTTTAGGTGTTATTCAAAAGAAATGTGACACTTGTGCAAATACTGCATCCAGCAACTGCTTATTCTTGTCCTTGTTACTCTTATTTTTTCAGGGAGCTGAAATATGTGATTCAGAGATTTGCAGAAGACCCGAGGCAAGAAGTAAGTTTGTTGGCAGTTTACACAGAGTATTAGTTGGAGGGATTGCAACTGCACTTGTTCAGATCTCTCCTTAAGCAGTTTCTTCTAGAACATGGTGTGGTTTTACTCTGCCAAAGTCTCTTAAGGAGGAGTGGCCACTCAGGGTGGTTTATGTGTGAGGTTTATGTGTTGTCACCTCCTTGTCTAGCATCAATTGATGTCCTTGCCCTGCAGTAAACTGCAGCCAGCAAGATTTGCCCCCTCTGTGGGATCACTCAGAGCTTTTCATCTTCCCTACAAAAAAAAAAATGGAAGCAAAATCCATGGATCCAGGCAGTTTGCAAAATAACAGGTTTTGTGTAGCTGTGTTTCAGCCACGTTGTGTGCAAATGACCGTAATTCCCATGAATTGGCAGCAGAAAGGGGTGGGAGGTGTGTTGCTGGGGTGAGAGTGTTGCTGAGCCTCTTGGTGGCTGCTGCCTCGGAGCTGCACTCAGAGCCTGCTCAGCATCATCAGCTTTGGCTGAGTCAGAGGGAACCTCTCATCCACAGTGACTCCTGCTTTTGGCATAAAGGCAAGAAAGCTCCCTCAAACTGTGGGTGAAGCTGTATCATCAATGCCCAGAACTCCTCATTTTTATGGATTTAGCTCTTGTGAGCAGTAGTTACCCTTGTCAGAAGAGACCTTCTTGTCCTAGAATGGCACCAGGATTTCATCTGGCACTAGCGCTCTGTGCCCAAAGGAAAGAATTTACCTCCCACACACGCCTCAAAAATTGAAATGGAACTTCTGTTTCTTCAAGTGAAGGAAAGAAAAAGAAAAGGAAAAGCAAAAATAAAGCTTAATTATGACTTCTCTATTAAATTGTGGGACTAAATATAGTAATCACTACAGCAGGCCAAATTTAGACTAATGGTTGCTTGCTGGTGCCAGTTCTCCAGTGCAGCTTCCGTGTTATGTATCCCTGTTGAGTTTTCCCTGTGGATCCTTCACCCCGACTCTGGTCAAATTTTATTAGAGTAGGAATAATAAGAATTGTTAATGATTGGAATGAGCAAGCCATCAGCCACCACATTTGGTATGCCGATCACATCAGATGTATAAACACACATGCTGGGAGGGCAGGGGGAAAATGACAGAAGTTGAGAAATTTGTGGGGGTTTTTTGTTTGGTTTTTTTGTTGATGATGTATTTTTTTCCAAGTGAAAGGAGCTGTTCTAGATTGGAGCCATTTTGTGTTTGATTTGTGTAAAGGGAATGAAAAAGGCCATGCAGTAAGGGAGGAGGATGCAGCTTCCCTCTTGGTTATACTGAAAAAATGGATTCTGGGAGTGGAGACTGGCCTGCAGCTCTGCAGATTGGAATATTAACCATGAAATTCCCAGCAGTCCCTGGCTTTGCAGTTACTTTTGGCCCGGTGTGGGAGATGCTGGTGGTTATTGGCAGGAGCTGTAACCTTCCCAATGTGCTCACTTCTTGGCAGGTGCACTCGTGTTTGCTGAGTGTGAGGGCTGGCAAGGACGGCTGGTTCCAGCTCTACAGCCCTGGGGGAGTGGCCTGTGATGATGATGGAGAGCTCTTTGCCAGTATGGTAGGTGTCTGCACCTAATGTGAGTTTAGAAACTTCTTCTTTGCAATAAGCAGCTAATGCCTAGTCAGCAGTAACAAGATTTACTTGTTTCTGTCAAAAAATAAATTATCAAAATCACGATTTTGTTAACCATGGGTGTTGACCAGAAGATCCAGGCCTTTCTGCCACTAAATCCATTGACCTCCCGTGCAAGTCACAGTTTGGTTAGCACATTGCTGTTGTCTTTTTGAACCTTGGCATGTTTTCTCACTGGTAGAGTAGTACACAAACCGTATTGGTGCATATGTATGTATTTCTATACTTATAAGGATCTGTCTTTGTATAAAAAACTCTCTCAGGGAACATGGAATACTTGGAGATGGACTGTTCTGTACATCCACACCTATAGTTTACATTTATAGGGTAAAACCAGCAGTTACATTGGCTTAATCAAAGGATGGATGGATAGATATTAAAAGGTGTTATCAGTGTCTCTGCCCAATTACATTGTTGTGAAGAGGTGTAATTAGAAACCAGCATTCCATTTTCAGTTGTTATTTCTTTTGTAACTCTGAGAAGGGCTAGACAGAAAATAACAGGTTTTAATCAGTGATGTGATTTAAGCACTGTCTTCCTTGTGCAACCTGGGTCAAGCCACGTGGGTCTCTCTCTGTATTAGCTCTCCTTATACCAAGTAAGATGGAAATTATAATATTGTGTTTCCCTGGTAAGGGGGAAAACATTTGTTGAAGTGCTTTGAGTACACAGTGAAGTGACTTTCTACACTCTGTGCATCTCCCACGTGCTGAACATTTTGGGACATAAAGAACATAGACTCTGTCTATACCCTTAAATTCGGATGGATCAGATACCTCTGAAACTGATAATGGAGGAGAAGAGTGTTTACAAAAGGTTTCACCCCTCGTCACTGTTCATCTGTCTTTTATCTTTGAAAAGAAAATTTCTTCAGAACTGTATCATTTCTTCTGAGAGCTGTTGTGGTTCAGGATATTTATGAGCATCAGGAGATGGCGTGCATGAGAAAGCACAATGCTAACACACATTAATATGCAGTACTCTGTGCCCTTTGCAAGGATGTTGATAAATACTTAAAGAGCTGCTAACGACTAACCATAAAGTTGGAAAAACACCCTGTTCTGAGATGCACCTAATGTTACTTTACTGTCAGTGTCAGTATTTTCCATTGCTCAAGAAAACCTCTAAAAAAACTTAATGAAAACTGCATGAAATTAAATCCCTTTTGGCTTGGAGGTTCACATTTTTAAAGGCCACCTGAGCTGATGGATGCTTGAGGAAAAGATTTTCTGTTTTTCTAAAGAGCTTGCTGGTAATGAAGCCATGATTCACATAGAATTGACCTCATCATGGTATGGTTGTGGTATTTGCAGCAGTACTGAACATAGTGCAGGCAATGCCATGAGGCAGGGAGGCCACAGAATGTAGTTACAAGGTTATTGTAGAGTAGTGCTGATGCTGAGTCCACGTAATGGAGCTCTTCCTGCCTAGGCTGTTGGAAAATGCAAATTCTCACGTAGTGCTCTGCAGCAAATTGTCAATCAACCATCTGGGCTATGAAACAAGACTTTCTTCTATGAACCTAGACTTCCCTGATTTAATCTCGAAGGCTTTTACATTGGAAATAATATGGCAAATTTCTTTTTTGACAAGAGACGTGATTTGTACAAGTGGCTTTGCATTTCTGCCATAGGTGTTACTATGTGATATCACACGGTGCTTTCTGGAGCTTGCAGAGAGTCTGCAGAACAGTTTTGTCAGCTCAAGGACTCCAAGGAGTGTCCCTCAGGGGATGTTCTCAGCAGTTCTTTCCTCTCAGAGAAAACTGAGCAAAAGAGAAAGCAGGATAGTGGCCCAAGAGCATGAAAACCCACAAAGTCATCTCTGACTTAGTGCTTAGGACTGCCAGATTTTCTTACAGCAGTCCTTCCTTCCCTAGTCAGGTCCTGTCTGTTCATCCTGAACAGGTGATTTTTGTCTGTCACCAGCCCTTAACCAAGGCCAGCAGATTGCCAGCAGCACTGCCTTTTACCTACACAGCCAGCCCACACAGCCCCTGCTCCCCAGCTGGCATTTCCAGAGAAACCGAAGTGCAAACAGATCTGAAAGCAAAATCCCCGGTGGTTCCCCTGGGGCCTGGGTTCATCAGGTTACTGGGAATGGGGGCAATTGCACAGCTGCTCTGATGTTTCCTGGGGAGCCTCTATCAGGCTGTCAGCTGGGCTCCTTTATGGAGAAAAACTTCCCACTCCCTCAGATCTCACTGGGCATCACCTTCTTAGAAAAGTCATTTCCATTCAGCAGTAAAGCTGTTGAGACACTGCAACCCTAACTGTAAAGAGAGCCTTCATTCCTTTAGGTTTATTGCAAATACTTAACACTTTTTGACTGCTTAACAATATCCCATCCAGAGGTATATGTGTTTCTTAGGCCTACACCCCTAATTTTACCTCTGTTTCCTGAATAGGTTCATATCTTAATGGGATCCTGCTATAAAACAAAGAAGTTCCTGCTTTCACTGGCTGAAAATAAATTGGGACCTTGCATGCTGCTGGCTTTGAGGGGTAACCAGACGATGGTAGAGGTAAGCCCTAAAATCATGTGGTCACAGAGGTTTATGAGCAGTGCTCAGGTTCACACTGCCTTTCCCAGAACTGGCTCTAGCAGGGGTCAAGTTTGTGTTATCTCAAACACCAGCAGTGGGTGGTTGGTGTTCTTTTCAATTAAGGGGAACAGAATATTGTTGTTCTGTAGATCTGAGTGTGAATTAAATGAAAAGTGGGTGCATGAATTTTTGGAGAGAGTGATTGTTTGCTGTAATGAAGCTGGAGAGATTGGGATGGGAAATAAATGGCCATGGTGGTGCAGGCTGTGGTGAAAGATCACAATTCACAACCACAAGGCTTTTCCATGATGAAATGCCTGATTCTTGTGTTGCCACCTGCAAAATGAGCATTGCACAGGAAGGGCCTTTATGAAGCCTAATTTGCTTACATTAATATACATTTTTTATGCTTATGATTTGTTATTTTTGTTGTGCTAATAGTTTATACCTATTTTTCTGGGCTTCTTCAGAGAAATTTCTTGATAAATGTCATTGTCAGCAGAAAGAGAGCAGATAAATAGATGGAAGGAGTTACAGCTTTTCATTGACTTAGATTTGTGCATGCTAATTTAATCCAGTAAATAAAGGAGCATGCTGCATGCATTTGAATATAATGTTGCTGGGGTTTTTTTTTTCTTCATTAAAAATAATTGAAATTGTGTAGGGAATAAAAGCTTTGCATTTTAATTGCAATGGCATGATACATAGCTGAAAAGGAAAGGCAGCATGGAGAGGCAGCCTGTGTACTAAATCTGTGTGACCCCCTGGAACCATCCCTTGGGGTCTGCCTTGCTCCTGGCAGTCCCTTCCCCAGGGTGGGTTGGGTGTGTTCCCAGTGAGGTGGGGGATGTCCTGGCCACAGCAGTGAGCTCCCAGCATCCTCCCTCAGAGCCTCTCTGCCCATTACCCATCCTGCCTTTTGGGGACACCTCACACGTGTTCTGCTTGCACAGAAACCCCAACTTAGGGATGGAAAATCCAGCCCTTAAGCAGCTGCTTGGCTCAGCTGCTGCTGGTGTGCAATGTCCCAGCTCTGCCAGTGCCCAGCCCATGGACCTGGGAAATACTGGATCGATTGTACCTGTTCTGGAGAGGGCTGTGGCATGGAGCCACCTCCCAGGTCTGATGCAAATAATTGCACCTCTCAGTCAGAAGGAATGAGCACTAATGGGAGGCAGGATAGACAGACTGGCTTTTGGAGATTATTCTTCATTCTTTACAAATAAAAAATTAATTTCATGTCTTGGAAGGGCCATAAATATTGCTATGATAGCCTCTAATCTAACCTCCATAGTGCATGCTCTAAAAGCTTACCTAGGAATTTAAACCACCATGCCCAGTGTACTTAGGATATTTGAAAGAAATGGAATGAAAGCCCTGCACTGACCACTCTCCTTTTGTTCTGCTGCTAGATTTTGTGTTTGATGCTGGAATACAACATCATTGACAATAATGACACCCAGCTCCAGATCATCTCCACCCTGGAAAGCACAGACGTGGGAAAGAGAATGTATGAACAGCTGTGTGAGAGGCAGAGGGAGTTAAAGGAGCTGGTATGTCAC
This sequence comes from Hylia prasina, assembly GCA_013397195.1. Taxonomy (NCBI): domain Eukaryota; kingdom Metazoa; phylum Chordata; class Aves; order Passeriformes; family Sylviidae; genus Hylia; species Hylia prasina. The sequence goes on from VYXD01006822.1 coordinate 711,902, forward strand.
CCTGCACATATTGCCATAGCACGCTGGGCTCTGTGCTCTCCACAAATGGAGGTACAAAAGAAAGACAAGCAGGGTGTGAAATTCCCAGTTAACAACAGGATGGGAGCAGTCCTCAGAGGATTTTACTGTGAATATATATACAGTGTGAGATTTACTGATGTGACTAATCCCATACTATGTTTATGAATGATATTCAATAACCTGCTTAGGATCTGTGTGAAGGGATAAAGGTGAAACCCTGCTGTCTCAAGATCTTACAAGTCAGCTTGTCAAATTCTGCCACCTTTTGACATATGAGTAGCAAATGGTGCTGGCCAGCATTTCTGAATGCTCTGGCATTCCCAGCATTTCACTGAGATGGCCTTTAGGTCTAGTCCTTAGAGCTAGAGCCTACAGAAAATGATTCTTCCTCATTTTAAAGAGAGGATTATCTCTACTATTATTATTATTATCTACAGATTTAAAATGGACCTGCTCACATTAGCGCTTTTTCCCCTATGCAAACATACCCACAAACTTCCTCTTCCCTCTTTCACATTTATATTTGTCTTTAACCCCTACTCCCAGCCTGAAAAGTAGATGCTTTTTTTGAAGTCAAGCAAATGATTTTATCAGCTGTGCCGTCCTAACCCCTTTGCTCACTTTGCCCAGCATTTTAAAGCTGTTTCCTTTAAAGTGAAAGTAGCCAAATGCTGGCAGGCTGAAGCAGACAAATGGCATGGAGACTCACTTAGCTGTGGCTAGTGGGTGTCCCCTGGGGAGCAGCAGGCACACTGAGTGCAGGGAAAGCAGGGATGAGGTGGAAGGGCTGGCAGGAAGCTTTGAAATGGGAGCAGGGCTTGCACTGAGCTTGCTTCTGAGTACTTTAGTGAGTCTGAAATGCAGAATGGCAGCTTGTTTGACCAAAATATCTTCTCTTTTTCAGCAAAGAAAAGGTGGCCCCACAAGGTTGACACTGCCATCCAAGTCCACAGTAAGTTAATCATGTCAATAGAAAAACAAGCTTTGTCTTTCCATATTTAAACACTTGATTTACGTTTGCTAAGTGGCACAGTGGTTTTGGGCAGTTGAGTGGGGAGCCATTCCTCTTGCTCTGTCAACACAACTGGAGTTTACACAACTAAGGGCACATTTCTGCTCTTGGGTCTGTGCAGCCATTCCCAACACCAGCAGCAGGCTGTCACATTTATAGTGCTGCTCAGATTTGGAGTGGCAGCTCTGGGGACAGAGTTTTGCATTACAAAGGCAAACTTTGCAGTGTCCTGTTCTGGATTTTAGTCAGGGATGTCTCAAAGAGACCCTTATTGCATTTAAGCCTGGTGCAAACCCAGACTAACTTCACTGAGGCCAGGTAATGGTGCTGAGCACAGCCAGGAGCTGGACTTTGTGGTTAAATCTTCATGATTTTTAAAGACCCATCTTCAGCATTTGCTCTGACACTGAAGCCTTTGTGTCTCATAAGGATACACACGCAAAGGACATTTTTGCCCTAATGTTTGGACAGATTTTTCCCAGGGTGTGTGAAGCAACGCTGCCACAAGCTGCTTGCCAAACAAACAGAAACTTCTCAGTGTGGTTCTCTGTTACTGTAAACAAGTGGAGCAGTTGTGCAACTCGCTCTGGTTACCAGTATCGGTGACACCACACACTTCCAGGCTGGGCATCCAAGATCTCTCTTACCAATCTCTGTTTTCAGGATGCAGACCTGGCCCGCCTGCTAAGCTCGGGATCTTTTGGGAATCTGGAAAACCTCAGCCTGGCCTTTACCAATGTGACAAGTGCTTGTGCTGAGCACCTCATCAAACTGCCTTCGCTCAAGCAGCTGAACCTGTGGTCAACTCAGGTGAGTGCTGTGCAGCCTGAGACTCAGAGCAGGAACCAGTGCTGACTAATTCCGAAATTCCGCACTACGTCAGCACAAGAAGAGTGTGTGAAGAGGCTTGCTTAGATGACTTTGTCCTCCTGCTATTTTTACAGGGCCTTCCTGTGGCTTAGCTCATCTTGGCAGCTGATTTTTTTCTCTTCACTCTTTTTTTTTCTCCGATTTTTAATTTTCGATTTATTTTTAATTATAAAAGTGTTGCTGCTATCTTGGGTTGAATGTTCCAGATGGGCATGGTTGCTACTGTGTACTGAGTAGAACCTGTGCTGCTGTTCATCTGGGAAATGCTTCTGATTTCACCCAGTTAGGATTAAACAATTATGCTGTGCAGCTCATATGGTCAAGCAAAGCACAGAGTCTGTGCAGTTTAGGCAGTGAATTGCTAGAAGGCTGATCAACCCAACAGCAACAGAAAGAAACTCAGATAACGAATAAGTAGAAGGAAATTATAATGAGAATGTGATTATTTTGTAAGAAAAAAAAAGACCCAAGTTAACTGAACAAATTATTCTGCTGTTAAATGAAGAAGCTTCAAAAATTAAATTTTTCTTGTTTCCCTGCTCGTTTTCCTCTCCGAGGTCCTCCAATGAATAGTTTCCCCATTTTCTGTTAGCATCCATTTGTAGTGCTCTCTGAAAATATGATTGTCAGTGCAACCACAAAAAGCAGCATTTTTTAAACCAAAATGTCATGTAAATATTTTTTTGTTTTCCTAACTACTTGTATCCCAGAAATACCTTTTTTGTATGGGGAATATGAGGCAGAAACTGATTGCTTGCTTGTTTTAAGGCTGTTTGTGTCTCCTCCAGATTTGTCTTAACAGTGTAACTTTTGCATTTGAAAAACCTTGATGCTTCTTGTTCAAAATGAGTTTGATTTCGCTGAACAAAGAGCCTGCTTTTTGTGTGGGGTTTCTTTTTATTAAAAAAGGGGGGAAAAGGGTTTAGATTCCATTTTATTTTGTGATATCCTGGTTTCCATTAATCTAGAATTTAGAAACAGCAGAAACCTAGTGGGTCAATAGAACAATTACCAATCAATAGTGCATTGTTCTTGAGACCAAAATAGCTAATTAATACCACTTGCATCGTGCTTTTTTTGTGTGATGTGGTTGGGAACTGGCTGAGGCTGCCATAACCATCGTGTATAGCCTGGGTGGGAGCCCGCTCGTACAAAGTCCAGGCTTCAAAGGCACCACTCTAATTAAGTGATGGCCTGTGGTTAAGTGCACACAAGTCACTTAATTCCTTCGAGGCAGGGATAAAACTCTTTTTGCTTTCTCTGCTGTCATTGGTGATGGCGGTGAGCGCGGCTTTGAGGGCTGGGTCCAGCCCCGTTTCCAAACCCCGTTTCCCATTTCAAGCCCCGTTTCCCATGTCCAAGCCCTGTCTGCACTGAGGTTCTTGCACGAGGCGTGGGAGCCTGGTGTGACCCAGCTGTGCTTGTGCCCCGCAGTTCGGCGACGCGGGGCTGCGGCTGCTGTCTGAGCACCTCACCATGCTGCAAGTGCTCAACCTCTGCGAGACGCCGGTCACGGACGCCGGGCTGCTGGCACTGAGCTGTGAGTGACAAAGGGAGGCTGCCTGGGACACTGGGGTGGCTTCTGAGGAATTCCTCTGGGTTCAGGAAGGACATGGATCTCTCGGCGCTACGGCGCTGCTTCTGCAGGGATTTAGGGCGGGCTGTGGCTGTGTTTGGGTTTAATCTTCCTTCCTCCCTGCCCAGTCCTGCAGCTGTCCAGCTGTGGGATGGTGACCTGAGCCTGAGAGCACTGGGTGGCTTCGTGTGGCTTTGTCCTCCTGAGCCATACTCGAGATCTTGTCTCTGGTTTCACTGATGGCACCTGTCCCCTCCTCACATGGACTTCCCAGATTTCTTCCTATGGATATCCCCTCTGGGTGGGACCTGCCTTTGTGGTGCAGGAGGGGAAGATTACAAAGCCATCTGGCAGCTTCTCAGTCAGCTCAGCAACTGTGTGCAGCAGGTTCCATGCTCCTCCTGGCATTTTTTGTACCTTTGTTTTTGGGGAGGTGAAACTCTCCCTGTTCTTAGTTTAAAGAAGGCAAGGCAGAGCGAGGCATGAAGGATTCCATGAGCACTGCCAGAGTGAAGCTGCCTCCTGCACCCAGCAGTGCATTACAAACCTCACTGCTGGGTTTGGAGGGCTACTTTAATAGGCTTGATCCTACGCAGACGTGCCAGACAGGCCAGTAGTTATGGCTCATCTTAGGAAACTATTCTAGTAAGTACTGGAGCCTAAAATGGGAATGGGGGGAGGAGAGGGAGGACTGCCAGATCAGCATGGCCCCTGTGAGCACCACGCAGAGCGCTGAGAACGGGCACTATTCAGAATAATGTGCAGGAAACTGATTATGAGAAGTTGACTGAACTCCTTTGAAGTCAGCAGTCTTAAGCATGTGCTTAATGGCCCTTCCTAAATAGGGACTTTTTCCTGGATGAGGGCCCAAACAGCTGTTTATCCATTTGTATGTCTATATTTTATGCTATTCAGCTTTTTCCTGGGAGTGCTGCACATAGTCGTGTCTTGTTTATGCTTTGGCCTACTGTAAGCATGATATTTTAAGAAAATGCAGCATGATCATAAATATCTGTGTGTTTTCTCTTTTAGCCATGAAGAGCCTGTGTAGTTTAAATATGAACAGCACCAAACTTTCAGCAGATACCTACGAAGATCTCAAGGTATTTGTGAATTGCATCCTCTAAAGATGGGAAGTAGCTGTAACAAGAGCATGGTGGTGATGCCTAGGACAGGGAGAACTGATCCTGTAGAGTGGGTAGCATGAAAGTTATCTGAAGAGGGTGAAGTGGATTATTTTGTGGATTTAATGACTGAAAGCAGCATTGGGAGCTTGCTGGCTTTGATGGACCCAGGAAACCTTTAATATAGTGAATGGAGAAGTATGAGAGAGAATCAGCAGCTCAATCTTTTTGCCTGTGCTATCAACAACAAAGGGTTTATCAGTAAAAGTTTCATAAATAGAGGCATAATGGTTGTTTCTGATGAGGATACAGGGACAGGTACAATCTAGTGCACACTATATCCTATACTGTTAACAGGACCAAAAGTAACTTGGGTGAACAGTATCATGAAGCTTTGATTTGGAATGCAAAGGGAGAACTAAAAGCATCGAGGAAGATGCAGATTTATCTTGACACCTCTAGGACTGGAACTGGGCTCTGAGCAGAAACGTCTGCACAGATGCCCAGTTCTGAAATTTGACATGTAATGTCTGGTTTTACTGTGAGCTTAAAACCACTTAAGCAAAATGGTGTAAAGGACCAGGATGAAGCCCCAGGTGGTTTCAAAGCTTGCCTGAGATGTGTTGGCTTTCATGACTTCACGTGGACTTTGCCTTCACTCTGGTGGTGTGTGAGTCGCATCTCCCAAAACCTTACCTTAGAGACCCAAGGACTCAAGATGAAACTTGGCATTTGTTGTCTTGGATGTTGAAACAGATTGGGCCACATTTACTTAAAAGGTCACAACCTTGGGTTGAGTTTGGAACTTGAAGCAAGTCCTGTAACTGCTCTGCTTTCAAAATTCACTGCAAACATCTATCTTTGGTTCTGGCTGTGGAGCCAGGGCTCCCCCAGGGACTCAGCTGCAATGCTGCTTGCATGGAGTTTTCAAGATCAAGTTTTAAAAGCTCGTGTCACAATTCTATATGCAAAGAAGTCCTTGGAATTAACAGCTGGCTTGCAGATGGGTTCATACAATGGGGCTTTTATCAGGCCCAGGCATTTACAGACAATCAAGGTCAAAGCTGTATTTGGCCCAGGGCTCTGAAATCACATCTATTGAAAGGCTCCCCCAGTCCCACCCCTGCTTCTGAGCCCCTTTGACACTCACTTCTTGCTGAAACTCACATTTTCCTAACTGGTTCCCTCTGCTCTGGTATGGCATTAATAGTCCTTAGCAGCCACACAAGAAAGTGGCTTGCCAGGGCAAACAGCAAAACTGCCTGTGAGAAAAGTCCTGGTGATTGTAGAGAATTCAAAAAGCTGTGAAAACAGGCAGGCATCACTTTTTCCCTTTCACCTCTTGCACTGAGATTTATCTTGGTGGCCAGTTTTTAGGGCTCTGCTCAAAGGTAGTAGTTTCTCTCCCTGGGGCACATGGTTGTAGGTTTGTTAAGAACAGCTCAGACTTCAAAGAACGTATTTTTGATAGAAATCTTTCCTTCTTCTCACCTTGGTCTGAGAGAGCATTTGGGGCACAAGCCAGTGATGACATTTCCTCTCAGCTCCATCCCCCACCCCACTAAACACGCTTGCACACACACAGACACCCACATATGTACCAGGCAGGCTGAACCAGACAATAAATAAACACCCACTACTGAAGTCATTATTGCCTAACTGAAAAATTATTTGCTGGCAGTGTCTGTAGGATTATGAATAGCTCTTATCAAAATATGCGTGCACATAAATCAAGGAGTGAGGTAATAATGACTCCTAGAAACTTCCAAGTCCTCAATTATGCCCTGGCCTAATTAAACGTGTTTATTTGTTTTGAGAGAATTAGCCGTGCAATTATGGTCAGAGAGCGTGGAAAGGGGATTGATGGATAGGAACAGTGCAAAGAGCCAGTCCCCATCTGCCTCATGTGGGGTGATTCAGGAATGATATGGCCAAAAGCAGCGGAGTTGTGGAAGGGAGAAGCACAAAGGCACCAAGAGTTGCTGATGCTCCACAAATTGTTTTAGTACATGGAGGGTAAAACGAGCAATGTGGAGACTGAAGGAGGAACGTGTCTCTCTCTGCTGCTGTTTGAGTCCACTGCCTTCATGGACAGACACATTTTGCTAAGCATTTGCATAAAAAATGAAGATCAGGGTCTGATCTGGACCTGGTGGCTGGTGCACAGCTTTTAGAGCAGGTGGGACTTGGTCCTTTGTGTCTGTAAGGGCTCAGCATCGTGTTCCTTTGCCACACCCGCTTGTCCCAGCTCACTGCTGAGCTCAGCACTGGGCCCTGGGTGTCACGCCTCTTCCTGCAGTTGGTGGTTGACAGATCAATCCTCCCAGTTTGCTGGGGGAGGTGCTTTGTCCCTTTCTCTAGCCCTCCTCCAGATCTGGATGCCACCTCTGAATTGAGTAAGTGCAGGGATTGTTTCCTCACAGGAGCTCCCAGGCCAGAAAGCCGTGTCTGCCCTTTACCTCTCCTGGGCTGCCTGTCATCCTCACCACCAGTGGGGCTCGGGGCTTTCCTTGCCAAGGGGAGGTGCCTTCATCCCCTTTTGGGAGCCCACATTCAAAACACAAGTACAATCTTCAGAACTGCACAGGGCCCAGGCTTGCTGTCACACAAAAAGTCACAGGACCCAAAGGTTTTTTTGGCCTTTGCCTACCCTGGGCAGCCGATCGTCAACACTAACAACAGCAGGGCAAGGTGCCCTCCATCTCCAGGATGTTCTTTTCACCCCCCACTTCTCTGTTCCTCCTCCAGGTTTGGGTACCACTGCTCTGTTGGATAAGAACAGGGAATGATCCCACATAAGAGATTTGACAGGAACTTTTTAGCTGAGCCCTGCACACGTTGTTAATTCTGACCTTTCCTCCCCTCACAGGCTAAACTCCCCAACCTGAAGGAGGTGGACGTCCGCTACACTGAAGCCTGGTGAACTCCCCCTGCCTCCGACTCTCCTCTTTTGCTTCTCACAAGAAGGAAAAGATTTTTAAAACAGACAGATTGAAACAAACCAGAAAATAACTTTTGGCCAATTCCTGTAGAGCAGTGAGTCTGGGGACTTGGTGGCAGGAGTTGTGGTTGTGGGGTAGCAGAGTGGAGTTGTGTGTGTTGGGAGGACGGGGCAAGCCTGGACCCCATCGGATTCTTTCAGCTTTGTGATTTCAGAATCAACATAATTTAAATTGAAAAGGAAGGAAACAAACAAAAAAAAGGACTTTGTAGCAGCAAGAAGATTATAAAGAGGAAAAAAACACCTTTGTGGATTTTATTTGCCTTTGTGTTCTATGCCGTGTGGAGAAAAAAAAAATATTCCTTTGTCCTTACTTACCTGGGTTTCCTTGGCTGGCACCCAGCCAGCCAGAACTCCTGTTTCACCAGTTTTGCTCCAGAAAATCAAACTTCAAAAATCTCAAGAGAAGAAAACCAAAACCAATATGATTTTCACCTCCCCCCCATGTCCTTGCAGTTGTTATGCAAAGTAATTTTGTTGTACATAAGATTTACATAATGCACCTATTTAAGAAAATGGTTCACAAATAACAGGTCTGGGACCTGTCTTTTATTTATGAATTGTTAATTCTTTTACCCTTTTTTTGCGTATAGTACTGTATAAACTAGTTTGCTGTCTTGTTGTTATTATTATTTTTTTTTAAGGAAATGTCCTCCTCGAAGAATTGCCTTTTAGTAATGCAAACTGTATTATACTCCCTCTTTGTCAACATTCATCGCGTTGTCTTCTTGATTTCAAAATGCCTCAAATGTTATCAAATAGGAAGGAAAATCTTTATCAAGGGGGGCGTGGTTGTTGGGGGAGGGGGTGCAGGGATTAATAAAAGTCACAATTCCTTCCAAAGTCTGAAAACTTTCTTTAGTCTTTTAAGCCATGCCAGGTTTAAACACGGGAGATGGGGACAAGACATTTATTTTGCCAATGGGGTGTTTGCAAACTGTAGATTTTACAAGTTGCCTCCGATGTTTTCTGTTTACGTCCGATATTTCAAAAAGAGAAAAAAAAAGCTCTCCCTCCACTTTGTGCATCAGCTTTTTCTGTTTTGTTTTGTTTTTTTTTCCCCCTCATTCCCTCCCCTGTCCTGTGCCCCTCTCCCTGCCCTGTTCTGTGCACGCATTGTTCTGCATGTTCCTCTGGGGAGACTGAGGAAATCGCCGTGTTGCTGATCCGATAGCTCTGACCTGTCTGTAAATGTGACTGCTACATTTTTCAAATTCCACAGTTGCTTAGAAGATGATTTTTTAAAAATTGTGGTTTCTTTTATAACTATGCTGTTGACTTTTTTTTTCATAATGAGCCTTCATTGTACAGAGCTGCTTATGTAAAAAACAAAACAAAACAAANGCCAACATTTTCCTTAGCACTGTTGCTTTTACCAATGGTTTACTACTACTGTTCTGTAGCTGTGTACAAAGAGATGTGAAATAATTTCAGGCAAAAATAAACTGTAAGTGAATATCTTTTAGCTGCGTGCTTTGTGTTTTCTTTGAAGGAGGCTTTGGCTGGCTGGTGATGTGGGGATGCTGTGGGTGGTGCAGACTCCAGAGCACGGCGACCAGCAGGCACCAGGGTGTTTGCCACCACTGCCAGGCTTGAGGAACTACCTAGAAGGGAGGAAAAGGAGGAGGACAGTGTTTTGTGTGTCCTGTTCTTGCATCCCTCCCCAAGCCTGTTTTCTGCACTGTCCCCAGTCCTTGTAAGGCTGAAGGAGTCCTTGCAGTGGCCATCAAGAGTTGCATTGGTAAGGGGGTTTCTTGCACTGGTTGCCTGATGTAGGCAATGAGGGAAGCACTGGGGTTTCTGTACATTAAGGTGTATTTTAGGGCAGCCTCCAAAAGCAGGGATGTGCTGTGTTTGTGTTCTCCTGCTGTCCTGGATGAAGCCCTGCAGGGTGTGGGAGGGACGCCAGCAGGAGACCCAGCTGGACCTCCATGACTCTGCCTCCATTTTCTGCACAGCTATCAAACTGCTCCAGCTTTCAAACAAATGGGCCCCACTTGAATCCAGTTCCTGCAGGTGTTCTGAGAGCTGCCTTCATCACCTGTGTTACCTGGCTCCTGTACTCTCACTTTTTATCTGTATTTCTGTTCCACAAAACAGACTTCAGGACATGGAGAAACACACAAGGGTTTGTACTGTGCTTCCAGCCCAGCTAACAAGTGCTCACAGGATGGCCCTTGATACAGAGAATAACCTGACTTGATTTTTTTTTTCCTTCACTGAAACCAGACAGCTGCAGCTGAGTCTGTTGGGCTTTTGGGGTGTTTCCCCTTGAGCAGACACCACTGTGTATGGGCCGTCCTGCCCTGGCAACAGCAAGGACTTCACAAAATTTTTCTGGACCCAGAAAAGCCAGAAATATTCCTGGGATGCTGTGTGAGGAACTGAGAAATCACCCAAGGAAGGAGAGCTTTAGGCCTTGGTGAGATGAAGGCATATGTTGGATACAGCTTCTCTTCCTGCTGTGACCCCTCCTGAACTCCCCAGCTCTGCCTTTGGGGGAACTGGTGACAGCATTTGGGTTCTGCAGCCTCATCTGGATTATCAGCAGTGGGAGAAGCCGGGACATCCACAGAGCTTTGCTGAGGTACTACATGGGTGACTTGGAGTGAGCAGGGAACAGGCATGTGTGAGATCCCCCTTCAACACCTGCCCCGGTCATACCTTCTGCAGCAGCCTCCAAGAAACTCCTCCTTTGTGCTTCCTCCCTGCTGTGGCAGCAGGCTGAACACAGTCGGTGAGACTGCAGGTGGTCAGTGTGGAGTTAAGCAAAATGGTTCTCCAGGTCTGTCTCACCTGGCTGGAGTCATCACCGTGCCAGGACAGCTGCCTTTGGCCTCAGGCCTGTGCCAGTTACAGAGCAGCACTGTGAGGCTGTCTCAGGATTGTGTCCGAGTGAGGATTCTCCCGTTGGTCACAGAAGGTGGGGATTAGACGTGCTGTGATAGAGATGCTGTGTCTGAGCTTGCCCTCCTGTTTCCCTGAGCTTTTTGCACCAGAGCACTGGGCCTCGTAGCTGGCTGGTGGTTTCCCCTGGATAATGATGCCTTTCTGCCCGTGCCCAGCTGCTGCTTGCTGATAATGGAGCCCTTCAAAAGCTGCCTGGTTCCATTTGGGAGGTGGCTGCAGCCCATCTTCCCAGGGACTCGGAATGCCAGGGGCTTGTCTGGCCCGCAGCTCTCGGCTTTCAACCCGAGCTCGTGCAGCAGCTCTGATGTGAGTCCAAAGAGCACAAAGCTGCAGCGCTGCTGAGTTTCGGGAGCAATTTTCTCCTGTCCTCATTAAAACCCTGTGGTTGTCCTGCCTTCCTACTGCTGCTGCCACTGCTCACAGCTACTTTTTGAGTTTCAGTAGACCAAACACAGAGATGAATCTCACAAAGTACCTTTGCCTGCAGTTTCCCGGCTGTGTGGGCTCAGTTTATTTGTTGCTCAGAGAGTGAAATATAAATCTAAAATCCTGAGAATTCAGCATGGATTTGCTTGTAGAGGAGTTCTGAAACAGCTGCTGGCCTGAAGCATTGTCTGGTGGGATTTTTACCAGGTAAGAGCTTGGCATGTCCTGTTCATGGGATCCAGGTGGAGGCCAGGTCATCCATGAGTCCCATGGCTGGGGACCTGAGGCTCCTTGCCTAATGCTGGCTGAGGGACCTCACGGGGAGCTGTGGGAGATGGTGGCACTGGGTGGGTGTGAGGAATCTGCAGTGTCCCTGGGGCTTGCTCAGGGTCCTGATCTCCTGTCCTCAGAGCGGGCAGGCCTTATCCTGGGGCTGTCACCTGTCCTGGTCCCCAAGGCTCCATCTCTGAGCCCTCCAGCACCGAGCACAAGAAGTGTCTCTGATGCTCCTTATGCTTCCCAGAGAGCATCAAGCCTCTGTTCAGGTAAAGTCCTCTTGGGAATAAAGTGGGCTTTCGACTAGCAATCCCTAAATGCAGTAAAGGAATTAAATAGTAATGAGGTGGAAGCAGAGCAGGGATGCCAGCTCCCCCCAGGGCTGCTGGCTCTGGAAAACAGCAGCAGCTGGGCCTGTTCCCTTCTTTGGGATTTCCACTGCCCCGATGGCTGGGAGCAGCACTACCCTCCTGTCTCATATGTACAAGGATTTTTAATCCTTGAAACTTTACAAACATCTATAAGCAGTAGGGCAGTGTGCTGCTAAGAGCAGTGCTGACCTCTCCCAGCCCCTGTAACACCGACCAGCTGTGCCCATTAGAACACATCACTCAGTAATATTGCTGTCTCTTGAATTTGTAATGATTTTTTCCAACTAAATGGAGTACACACATCAAAATATTTCTTATAAGTAGAGGTTACAATACGTTTTTTTTCCATTTTCTTTTCCACTAAGAGGGGAAAAGCTTAAGTTGAGATTAGCCATTTTTATTAATAACAGATCTTGGAATGTCTTTTTTGCCAATAATATCAAACATGCAGATATTTTTCCTACTAGCCTGATACCTGCTTTTTTTTTCAGGTAATCTCACTTTCATGCTTTTCACCAGCCAGCTAGAACAAGTACTCTAATACCTTTGTAATTTTCCAGCAGGCCTATCAGATTTTAAATGCATACATACCCAAACCTCCCAGATCTGCTGGCCATGGATGAACCTTGTTGATGTAAATATCTTTTTCCTACCAATCTCTACAAAGATCTAAACAGAGCTCTGGGTAGGAGAACAGAGCTCTCAGTTTGTGTTCAGGCCATTAAATTGGTCTCAGCACCTAAATTCACCAGTTTGCTTCACAGATCTGGCAGTTGATATAGTAACCAGTTTCTTGTTAATTTTTCTTCCAGCTGGGATAGGAGATCAGACATTAATCCTTTAATTCTTATGCAGCATACATTTGAAGTTGAGTTGTTCTCAGTAGATACTGAGATACTTTTAATCACAGCAGGCTCTCCCACCCAGAATCTCCCATTTTTAAATAAGCCTTTGCCATGAAATCCCTGCCTTTGCATTAAATTACGAAGAAGTTCTTTTAAGAAGAGAAGTTTGCTTTGAATATGAGGTCAGAGATCCACTGACTATCTCACTTTAGTAGAAGTGTTGCTGCTGTCTTTGGTATGCACTGTACCTCCTTATACTGAAATACTGAAACCTTGGCTTAGGGACACTTTTCTTTCTATATTTTACCTATTATGATGACATTAAGGATAATTAATGTTAGTGACTCATTTGCCAGGTGCTTTGTGATCTTGGGGCTAGGTTTGGTTATTTACTGCTGCAGAGGGGCAGAGTGTGATCCCTGAAGCCTGCAAAAACACATTTATCAGGAGCACTTCAAATTTCAGTTTGGGCCATAATGTTAGAAACGCACAATGTGTGGTTGATTTTTGTTTATGGAAGAGAAAAGGTATTGTAAACCTGTCTGTTGACTAGGATTTTATGTTGTGATTCTGTTTTACCAGCTGTCTCCCTTCCATGTGGTTCTCTCAGGCCTGGCAGATGGGATGAGCAGTGGTGGGGCTGGGGGAACATCCTTGTGCCCCCGTGCCTGGATGGGGCCCATCAAGATCCCCTTCACAGTAAGGAACAGAGATTCTTCTCTGCATGATGGCCTAGTGCAGCAGCAGGATTTGTCTGTTGCAGCGACAAAAAAATCAGACCTTTATAAAAATCCCAGCTACAGCTGAAACAAATCTCCCTGTGACTTGGGGGAAGGGCTGTGCAAGGGGCAGCAGGGACAGCTGAGCTCAGACACAGCATTGCTCCTGCCCTCACTGAGGTGAAATTCTTGTTTTAACATTGCAGTGAACTCGGTAGAGTATTTTTGGCTGGAACAGTCTGACCCAGACTTCTGCAACAGTCCACTATTAACTGATAAGTTAAAGGAGGCTCTGGGGGAATCGTGGATGTGGCTAACAGGATGAAATTCACCCCTGGAACAGGATGAAATTCACCCCTGGAACTGAGGCTGGCAGAGGGCTGAGTCTCCTTGCCCAAGTCTGGTAAGGATGCCAGGTCCTGCTCCTTCACAGCTCTTTTCTTCAGAAAATGTGCTGGGTGTCACTGTCAGAGGGATTTTTGGTTTAGAGCTCTGGGGAACCTCCCCTGAGCACCGAGGGCACAGCTCCACTGCGCAGCCAGAGCTGTGCGTGGCCATCAGACGCTCACAGAGGATCACATCCTTCATGGAGAGGTGTAATTCCCTTTTTGGGGATCTGTCTGCCTCCTCCTGACAGGAGAGTGAGTGCTGGTGTTCTGCCATAGTGCCTGTGGCAGTGACCTTGTGTTCCTGCACAGTGAGAGCTGCAGGATCCCAGAGTGCCAAGCCTCTGCCCAGGTTCTGTCCTTCATATTTTGGGAGCTTCCAAACCACCTTTCTTGGAAATGCAGTCCATTTATGAGGACAGGGAAAGTGGGTCACTGCACAGAGGGCAGAGCACGGTCCTGATGGGTGTTTCCAAAATGCAGCCCCATCCCACTGGTGCCAGTGAGGGGTCCCCCAATACCCCCAAATGACCTGAGGAGGGTCTGGGCTGGCGGACATCCCTGGATGCTTTAGCAGGCCCAGCTCCAGGGTCATCTCCTGTGAGAAACTCTCAAATAAATAAATAAAAACCCCAAACCAGGGTGGGGAGGAAAAGAGAAAAAAGTTGCAGTTGAGGTTGAGGCTGCTGCAGAGCCGATGACATCAATGTTTCCATGGTGACAAAATCTTCACTTAGGTATGGTGAGTGCCCTGAGCTTGCGGCTGCCAAGGAAACCCGCCCGAGCTCCAGCACCAGCCACTGCAGTCCTGGGCCTTCCTCCTCCTCTGAGCTGCACCCTGCTCCCTGTCCCATGTGGAAGTTAGTTGGTGAAATTGTCCATTCTTTGCCCCCACTGTCGTGCCAGCTGATCCTGGGAATGATGAGGGAGAATTGCCATCAGCAGGGACATGGTGGCTCTGTGACTGTCCTTTGCCACATCACAAGTCACCTGCTGTGTCCATTGATGGGCTCCAATGTCTTTGTGGCAGCCAAACAGAGCTCTTGGCTTCCTGCAGCTCATGAGTGAAGTTGCTTTGGGCTTTGGGGTCTGGTTTGGGCTGTGCTCAGGGAGCCCAGCCTGGTGTGGGGACCCTTCCTTTTCTGGGACATGGTATGGTGTGGCCTCAATGCAGCAAGTGGCTGGAGAGGTGACTGTGGAGGAGCAGGTGGGTGGGATATTTTCCATTCCCCCATGTCTTAAAATGCAGCATGAAACAACCTCATTTGTGGCCACTCCTTTGCTGGCAGGTTGCCGCAGCACAGCATGGACTGGGTCTGGGTAATTTTTTTTCCTATGATTCAGGTTAAAATCCTTTGAGTACCCACAGCGTCAGAGACCACCCCCAAGGAGAATTAGGGAAATTCATGACATGACAACAGTGTTTATCCTCCCCCACCATCACGTTTTCCCTCCTCTTCATTAGTACAAATCCTGAAGTTTGGTTATTCTCTAGAAATGCAGACAAGAGCAGTCATTAGCCACCAGGGTGAACCCAGGGCTAACAAGCAGTGAGTGAAGTGATGAAAAATAATTGGCAAGAGGTTTGGGTCTGAATAAAGTCCTGATTTCAGTGCTGTGCTCAGCGTTGGGGCCACCATAGTTGGCCAAATGTGAGCACCTTGACCAATGCTCCCAGCACAGTCCTGACAGCCCAGAGCCCACAGGCCTCTCCACACGGTGGCAGGCTGGTTGGTGGTTGGTGGCTGGTTGGAATTCTGTCCTACCATGAATTCATCTCCAGTGAAAAAGTATAATCCAGATCCCACAAAAGTTGATGGGAAATGTTCTTTCCTAGCTCATTTTAAAGAAGACCCCAGTGATTAAACAGCAGTCTGGCAATGGTTGCTTGGTTTTGTGTTTTTAAGTGGATGTTGAGTACAAGTCTAAAGGCTCCAGTGATGGATTGTGTCACATGATGCCACTGCATCACTCCACATGTGACCATGGCCAGCCCTGTGTGACCCCACCAGGGACTGTCTCCTTGCCTGTCTGCACTCCGAGGTACAGCTCTAGCTTTGATTTTAGAACTTGGGGGGGGTTGGGGCTTGGTCAAGCTGTTGTTATTTCAGAAAAAGAAAAAAAAAAAAGGCAAGAAAAAAAAGCAGCAATGTGTCTAAAAGAGAAACATCTGGCCTGTGAGAGGCTGCTGGCACTCAGACCCCGGGGTCTGTGATCCATCAGGCTCCGAGTCGCGCCGTGGCTGAGCTGAGCTGGTTACTGGGAAGGGAAGGAAAGGGAAGGAAGGGAGAAGCTCAGCAGTGGCAGGCCAGAGCTGCCAATCCCAGTGGCACGAGGGAGCCAGCCTGGTGCTCCCACCCAGGGCACTGAGGCCGTGGTAGAGAAGGTGACTTGGGCTGCCAATCACCTCATGCCACTTTTATTTTGGGGGAAAAAGGCACAATTTGCCAGGAGGCAGAACTATGGTTCAGGGAAAGCCCAACTTGCTGCTTGAGGCTTTAAAGGAAGTCCAACAGTTTTGCAGTAAAATGGCTTAATTTTATCCCACAGCAGTGGTAGGAGCAAAGGCAATTAACTAACAGCAAATCTCTTCAGAAAATGAAGGATTTTTTTAGGCCTGAATTTTTGAGAATAATTATTAATTTATTGATATCCCTTCAAAATAATTACGAATTTACCTATTACCAGACCTTCACTACCCAATTTCTGATCTCAAGAGAAGAGTGTAGTCAAAGGGAAATGACTCACAGCTGCCTGTGGTTGAAATTAATGAGATATTTATCTGGAAATATTCTTGTCAGTGGCTTTTCCTTGTATTTTTAGTCAGGACAACAGCATGGAAAACATCGCCGAGACAGTGGTGTCCTCACTGCGTTGGCTGCAGGGACAGGAGGATCAGCTCTGATAACTGGACAATCAGAGGAGTGATAGGGTTTAAGGATAAGAAACCCCTGTCTGAATATTCCAGCTGACTTGCTGCAGGAAGCAGCCCATGATAACCCCACAAATGGTATTTATTGAGGACAGAAGGGAGAAAGGAGGTGACAGGGGAAACCAGAAATCAGCTGTGATACCTTGGGATGGGACTTGTTCTTTTTTAAAAATTTTTCTTTGCCCATCCTTAGAAAGCCCTTTCACATCCTGCATTATCTTTCCTGTAAGCAGCAGCTCTTCCAGGAGATTTAAATAGATGTGGAAGAGAAATCCTTCCCCTGCCTGCGCCCGGGGTTACCCCGCGCGTCATCTTCCCGGAGAAGGAGCAGCAGTGGCCGTGTGAGCAGAGAGCTGAGCTTTCTGGATTGCTTCAAAGCCCTGCTCTGCCAACCAGATTATTGATCAAGAGGAAACGTCGGCGTTTCAGAAGCTTCCCCAAAAAGGCACGGAGCCTACTCGGCTCCCGTGCGTCACTGGGGATTTTTTTATCTGCGGATTTTCCGGCGTGTTTGACACAGCCGGGTCGTCCAGGAGGGACCCTGGCAGAATCTCCCTGCTGAGTGACTCACACTCGCACATCATGGGAATATGGGTTGACTTCAACATACTGCACTTTTCAACTCTGATTCATGCCACCCCAGGAGAGTAAATAAGGCAACTCCACACACATCTTGGCCGTGACGAGCTGCCTTCCCACTGAAAAGGTGTCAGGACGAATGAAATTGCCAGGGAATGGTGTCACCTATAGCTTAGCCAGCAATTTCACAAATAGGACAAAATGTCTCTTTGCATGTACACCACAAGTCCCCTTGCAGCCTGGGGTACCTGCCCTCTTGCATGTTGCAGGAGGTCTTTACCAAACCAAAGACGCTGCGCTAAGTCCAGCGAGTTTTGGCAGGTTTGCTAAACCCTGGGGACATTTATTAACCATCTGAGGTTGTCACTTTTCAGGCAGATCATTTCTCTGCAGATCACTTCAGAAGGGTGACTGAAAAAAGCAGAGAGTCTCGCTCGTCTGGATGATTCCCAAATTCAGGGTAAGCCAGGTCACTGCTGCAGAAGGCGTTACGTGATATGTTTAGCACCATAGAGACAAAAATCAGGAGCATATTTTTTTTAACACGATCTAAATGAATTATGTATCTGAAATCAGTTGTTTGGGGAAAAACTCCAACTGTCATTAGTGGTACCTGAATGGTGGTGAGTCACCAAATTACATCCTTGGGTTGGAGAAACGAATAAGGGATGTCTAGTTGCCTGTTAAGCCGGTGAAGCAATCCAGCTAAAGCACCTCCTGTACCAGTCAGATGATTTCTTCAGTACAATTTCACTCCAATTCTGCCTTTCAGTTTTGCCAGGAAAGCCCAAGGAAAGCGCCCAGGTGCTCCTTACAGCTCCCATTCAGCCTCTGCAGGCAGCAGCAGCCCTTGCCCTGGATCAGCTCTGGCAGCTCCTCCAGCACATGGCTCTGCAAACCCAGTGACTCAGCAGGAATATCTTGGCAGAAATCATCAAAAGAAGGAAGCCTTAGACATCTCCTGATATCAGATTGTGGATTTGTGCTTTTTATTTAGCCTGATCTGTCACTGAGACTGTGTAGCTATCGGTCTGTGCCTGGAGGGAGCTGGATTACAGGTGATTTTTCTGATTGCAGGTTGCTGATGTGAAGAAGTGAATGTGTTCTTAGCCAAATGGAGGGGCAGAAGCTATTGAATAAGCATTAAGTGAATTGGGGGCTTAATTCCCAGTGAATGCCAGCTCCTCCAGTTCTTTCTCCCTTAGGCTTTAATAAAAATCTCAGTCTTATCCTGAAACATGCAAGAGACAAATATCCCCAGCAGCACAATTAGCACATGCACCTCTTACAGTGCTGTAATATTGTCTGTCTTTCAAAGTAAAGAAAGAAAGAAAGAACCCCCCCTCATTTGATTACATGTTCTGTTCTTCCCTCCAGCCTTGTCAATGTGAAGCACAGAGATTGCCTAATCTGCTCTCGTTATTTAATTACGTGACTGCGCTGGCTTCTGGCCGTAACCCATCACGACTGGCAGCACATTCCTGCCCAGCCTCCAGGCCCCTCCAGCCCCGGTGGGTATGGGAAGTGTGTCCTCACATTCTCTGCCCATCTGCAGCGCCAGAGTAAGGACATGGCTTGGATCCAGCTGAGGAGTGAAGCTCTGTGTCCCCAGCATGCGGCCCGTGGTCCCCAGGAGACATGAGCCAAGCCCTTGAGGAGGAGGCAAGTGGAGGCATTGGGTGTCCGCACCCTTCCTGGCATGCCCACTCCCCGGGATTTGTGGGATTTGTGTGGTGGTGTCCTCCCTGTGCTCCCAGGATTCCTGCTGGTCCCAGGGTGTGCCAGGGCTTGGTCCAGCTGCCGGGCGCTGGCAGCTCCTGGTGGGAGCTGAGCCCCAGCCCTGGCACAGACCTTCCTCTGGCCAACCAATCTCTCCTGCCCTTGGGGGACAGCTGTACCCTGCTTATGTCTGGGGCTGGTGTCTTAATCCAGCTACTTAAAAAACCCAGTAAAAAAGTCCTCCTGCTAAAATGCTGCTCTAGGAAGGACAGAGGAGCCCAGCTGCATGGCTCAACAGCATGGATCAGAGTTGAGTTTCAGTGATGTTATACCAGATGAATTTATCCTTTCAGCCTTAGTCAAGCTGTCTGCATACCTGGTCCATAAATCACTGTTTTCATTATCTTGTTATTTATCTCTCTCCCTCACAGAGCTATTAAAGTCCCAGGATTACGAACATAAAATGTGTCTCCAAGACAGAGTCCATGCCCTCTGCTGTTGACAGTTTCCCCACGTGAGGCCCTCAGCAGCTTAGCTGTGTAGGCCAGAGAAGGAAATAAGGAGAACTTGGCCCCCCCAGCTTGAGCCTTGAGGCACAAGGTGCTTTTCTTCCTCTGCCACTGGCAGGGAAATGAGTCACTGCCAGGACAGCATCTGCTGAGTGAGGTTGGTGTAGCTCTGGGAGATGGACCCTGGTAGGGTGAGGGAGGTTTGATGGCACTAAGAAAGAGCCACTTCCATCAATAGCTTTGCACAAGCACTAAGGTTCTTTACAGTTTTCATTAGGTGAGCAGCTGCAGAGGCACAGGGTGATGGATTTTCCAAGTCAGTCTCCTTTGCCTGTGTCTGAGCAGCTTTGCCTTGGGGCATGGGCCTTGTGGGGCTCCTGCACTGAGGCCAAATTCTTCCAGCACCAGGATGGTAACACATACGTGGGAGACCTAGGGGAAAAAAAATGATTTCAACTGAAATTTTGTTGTTCTTAGGCTTTGAGCATCCCCTCTAAATTCACAGGGTGCTGAAGGATGAGGCCCCTGTTTTCCTCTGTTCTCATTTCATTTTCTTTCCTTTGTTTGATCCCCATCATAGCAGCTCTTGGGCCCAGGCCCAGCACTTAGCAGCGGTAGCACAGGAACTGATTTCAGCAGAAGCAGACAATTTCCTAAATTATTAATGTTAATAGTGGACAAGCCACAGGACACAAGCAAAAATATACAGAACAAAGAGCTGAAGAAATGCAAGAGGATGGCAGCTGGAATCATCAGGGTGATGAGAGACAGAACAGGGCTAGACAGAGATATGTCCTGCATAACTGGGACCAAGATGGAGCACACAAAGAGAAGGTTTTGGGAAAATCTGAAAGCAAAGCAATGCACCCCTTGGAGAGATTCCCAATTGCTATGGATACATGCACTGTTATTATCAGGGTTTTATAACCAGCAGCTCACACGCAGGAATTTCTACGTGATGAAAGATCTGTGCTCCATGCCTGTATCAGAAACCTGCTGGGGAGATGCCTGTGTTGCCCCCATCCTGTGCCCTGCCTCAGGGCTGGTCCCTGAGGTTGCCCAGTCCCTGTGACACAGGGTAGCTCGTTGCCAGCCTGCCTGGCGCGCCCTAGTTGTGTTTCTCAGAACCCCTCCGTGTTTTCAGCTGATTTGCTTTGACATCAGCAGCCGGCAAGAAGTTCTCTGTGTCGGGGTGCGTGGGAGTGCTATGTGACACCTTAATCATGCTAAACAGGAACACACATTCAGATTTCCTCGGCATTTCAAAGAAATGTGATTTCCTTTGTGCTGCAAAGAAAGAGTTGACTTGATTGCGACTCTCTGTGGAGATCAGCTCTGGTGCCTGTGAATTAGGGAGCCAGGATCTCATTCTGGGAAAAAAAAAGGGAGATAAAACACACCAGGCTTTTGAGCTGCAGCTATTAGGGTTAAGTTTCTTGCTGGTAACTGAGTTTCATTTTGAGGAGACCTGTTTAATTTAAATGGCCAATGTATCAAGAAATCAGACTTTGTTGAAAAATTAGAATTTGTATACAGTCAAAGTACCATATCATACTGAAATATATATACAGAAATACCACACTGAATCCCAACTTTGGAAACAATGATTAGTCGTTTAGCACAGGCATGAGAAACTAATGCAAAGTCCAAATGAGTGATTCATTTGTTAACTTATTTCTCCTCGCTGTATGGGTGACAAATATTTAAAATCTCAGTGAAGACTCAACTAGGGATGAATATAAATGAGTACAGATGTAAGTGAGCATTTGCTGACTGAGATGAAATCATGGTAGGGAGGAATCATGAGACACCTGCTAGCACAGGGCCCAGTGAAGAGTGATGGTGATGTAGGGTGGGATTTTATAGCTGGTGTTATTTATGCTGTGTGGCATCCTGCTTTTCCATTGGGAAAGCAGGATGTGCT
Organism: Hylia prasina; assembly: GCA_013397195.1. NCBI lineage: Eukaryota > Metazoa > Chordata > Aves > Passeriformes > Sylviidae > Hylia > Hylia prasina. The sequence goes on from VYXD01006822.1 coordinate 733,102, forward strand.
GGTGTGTTCATCCTGCTGACCAGCCTCACTTGCTCAGCTTTGCTCATCCAGACTGCTTGGATGCTCAACATGAAAATGCTTCTCATTTTTTGTGATTTAAGAGATAACCTTAAAAACAGGACATTTGGTAAACTACTACCCATGGTAATGAGCAAAACTCCTGTTGGATGTGATAAATGAATTGGAATGATTATGCTCAATTTAGCAAAGCACTGTGTTCCTGCTGGATGTGTTCCCAAAGCATGGGACTGAAATGTGGCACTGCCCAGGAACCCCTGTCAGGGGCACTGAGGTTTGCCATGGAATTCACCAGACAACTGGTAATTGTTGCTGCCCCAACTGTTCCAGTTTTCAGCACCAAATTAACTGTTGCCTAACCCTATTCACATAGCGTGCAAGAAAAGTAGGTCACTCAAGGCAGCAGGTATTGCTGGGCTTGGAAATCTGCTTCTGCACGTTCACAGTTCAGCAGCTCCTCTAGAGGAAGGATCACATCTGTTGTCACCAGGCTCCGACCCAAGCTGCTGCCTCAAAAGAGCAGTGACTGCATTCCTCTCCCCAGTGTAATGTGAGGGTGTTTTCCTTTCCCAGGTGGGCTGCTTCGGGATGGGGAATGTCCCTTTCCATCTTCAGTGGCAATGATCTTCCTGTTTTAATTGAGAGCTAATAATAATCTCACCTTGCTGTCTGAATCGGGGTCTGGATTTCCAGTCTCAGACTGGGAAATGTTATCTCTGCTCAAGGGGAAGATGGAAGGAGGATTAATTTCTCTTCTCATGACTGCTCCTTCTGACTCCTGCTCCTCTGTGATGTTGCAAAAGCCAGGTGCTGCAAAAGCCAGGATCAGGATCAGCCCTGCTCCCTGTGGCTGCCAAGGGCTGCTGGGCTGCACGGTGGTGTCCAGGGACAGCAGGGGAGTCCCCATGGAGGTGGCCCAGGAGCTGGCTGCTGGTGGAGCATCACTGGCCTGGAAAGCAGGACAGAACAGAGTGGCAGAAGCAGGGTGGGCTTGTCCTGTGAGCCTCCAAAGAGGAGTTCAGCACTGGATTGACAACACTGGGTGTTTGTCCACAGTGAACTGCTCTTTCCCACGGTGCTCAGGCATTCTCTTCAGGGGGATTAAGGCAGTTTGTATGATCAGTTCTTGGCACCCAACCCCTAATATTTTGTGTTCTAAATCCTGCCTGCTGGGCTGGGGTTACCTGCCCTGGTCATCTGCAGGAAAGCAGACCCAGGCAGAACCTTTCTGCAGCTCCCTCACTGCATTGCCACACAGTCCCACACCCAAACAGGTTTCTCTCTCCTCCTGCTCTTGCTGTATTTAAGTCTCCACATTTTGAGCCTGGCTGCTGGCCTGGATGGCTGGAGGCAGACCTGTGATGGCACTTGCAAACAGCAAAGGGTTCTGAGTCCCTCAGTTAAAACACATCCAGTGGCAACGTGGTATGTGTTGGAAGGCAGCCACTGCTAGATCTCCCTGTGTGGAGCAAGGGGCTCTCCCCCACTCCATTTGTCAAACCAATGTTGGCTTAGAGCTGGGGTAAGCAGTCACATAGAATTACCTGTGTAAAAATACAGTGTGGGGAATGTTAGCTAAGCTTCACTTAGATCACTGCAGATGTGTTATTTTGGGACACATTCATACTGTGAAGTCCTTATTCAGACGAAACTGCAATTGACGTAATTTTTTCCATAATGTTGCTTTTATTTGAAATCATATCTATACATCTTGTACAAATCCAACTAATAATAAGCATTTCCATGTCAGACTCTACTTATGGATTAATTTTGGAATTTAGTTTATAGACATGATTTGACTTCAGTGGGATTTATGTCCTTAAAAGGACTGCAGCAACAGGGGACAAATGCTAGAAAGTGGCTTTTTGTCTATAATTCAACATATTTGTTTGTGGAACCCTGAACAGTGTTCTAATCTTCCATCTGAAAACTGCCGTGTCACCTCTTGATTTACAGCATTTTCCTTTGCCTTGCCTCTCTACTACTCAGTATTTCTTACAAGGCAGGTATTGTCAAGTCTCTTTCTTGAAACATATAATAACCACCTTTTGTATTGAACAGGCATATAAATTACTCAGCTTATATGACAGAACAGAAAATAAAGAGTTGAGTATCTGGCAGAGATGCCAAGGAGTGATGTTATTATAACCTTACTATGAAAGTTTTGCCAGCAGAAAGTTACATATTAGTGACGTAATCAACGACAATATTCCCTTTATTACACCAAATACCAGAAAAGATTATTGTAGGATATATTTCCAGACAAATCACCACTCTTAATGGGATGTTCAGTAGCCATCCTTGTGCATCACAGATGGGATTCAGAGCTTAAATAGACCCCAGGCAATGAAAGACACATGATTACAAGGGTTGCCTGTCAGTGTTACAGATGTATTATTCAGATCTTCTTGGGAATTCTCCCAGGATGTTTGTTTTTAACTGGGAAATAGTGTTCCTGCAAAATTAATATCTCACAGATTTTCAAATTTTCCTTTATGAAAATTACACCCGGAATGGAACAGCTATTTCAATGTGGAATTGTCCAGATGAAACCAAATCACAGCGCTTGGCTTGGAGCAGTTTCAAGCAACCACCCATCCTTGCCTGAGCTGCCGGCAGAAGTATGGGATTTTTGTTGGGATGCTTTGTCCCTCCGGCTCCTGCAAACGGGCTTGGCTGGAGAAGGGCATCCACCCTGGCAGCCAGCAAACACCACGCCCCTGGGCAAAGAGGCGCAAGGAAGCAGAATGTACCCTTGCAGGAAAAGCTGAAGATTTCGGTTGACAGGGGAAAAGAAGATTACAAGGTCGAGAGGCAGCTTAAGAAAAAGCTTCTGTATCAGCCTCTCCATGCCCTGCCTCTGACTCAAACTGCTCGGCCCTCTTTAAGCCTCCGAATCAAGTGGCCTGTGCGAGGGTGATCAGCACAGCCCAACACGGACACGGAACAGAACCCAAAGCGTTGTGTCCCCAGCTCCGTCCTTGGTGCCTGCCTGCATCCCGAAGCAACCCTATTACCCTGGGGATGGTGGGAATGGCCAGCCCTCCCCTAAACATCACCTGCAGCACCCGATCAATAGCGAGCAGCATCACCGTCAGCGCTTTCTGCTTGATTTATCGGTGCTTGTAAACATCAGCTGACTTTGGATGGGGCCGTGGGATCAACCTGGCTGAAGTGGAAGAAAAAAAGAGCCAAAAGCCTTTGGTCGCCGTCTGTTGGCGGCTGGGATTTGGTGCGCGGCTCCACCTCTTGGCGAGTGCACGACAGAGCTGTGGTTTGGCCTCGCAGGGTGGGAATGACAGCGTTTCCTTCGCCGAGTGTCACCAAATCAATCAGACTTAACTGAGACTCTGGAAACCGGAGTCAGGTGCAGCCGGGATCTCGGTGTTGAGCTTTTTCTGCTTAAGGTGTGAAAGTCGCTTACACGCTTTGGCTGCTCTGTATCCTTTCGCCATCGCAGGTGGGTGAGTATCTGGGAATCAGGTTGGAAAAGCCCTCTAAGATCCTCGAGTCCAAACAGTAGCCCAGCACTGCCAAGCCCACCACTGAACGACGTCCCCAAGAGCCACATCTACCCGCCTTGTAAATCCCTCCAGGCACGGTGACTCCATCACAAAAGTTTAAATGTGCTATGACTTCAAGAGCGGCTTATTTATGGTCCGATTCTCCGGACGCAGGTTCCTCTGAGGCTCCGTGGGATGTCCAGCACCGATGGCAGGAGTCCCTGTGGTTGGGAGGCAGGGGCAGGGTGGCCGGGACGCGCGGTGTCCCCGCAGGGCCCGCGCACGGCTCCCGTTCCGCAATCTCTGCTGCCCTCGCACGGCGCGGCTGGGAAGGGAAAGGAGCCGGGTTTGGCCCGCCGGGCTTCGGGCAGGACGTGTGCCATCCGTGACCGCCACCGCGGGCCCGCAGTTTGGCAAGTGCTGATGGTTATGACCCTTTCCGCGGTAATAACACTGAAAATTGATGGTCGCTGGACTTCGTCACATTCAAAGCCGTGTTCAATAATATATCTGAGCTTTTCTAGGAATGGTCTTGAAATCCATAACTAACAAGCCAAGATATCAATCTGCATGTGTCCAGGCAGGAAGCCTTTGTCTGGTCTTTGCTAAGTGTTTTTTTCCTTTATAATGTAATTTTGTTCTTCACTAATGCTCTCCATCCAAGGTTATCAGGAAGCCAATCAGCTAGACTTCCCAAGAACAAATCATTACCTAGCAAAATATTACTTATCCTGGAGATCAAACACAGCCTTGAGCCCTGCCTTGAACAGGTATTAAAGAAGGCTCTTGCAACCTGATGGTAAGAATAAAAATTTCTTTTTCATTAGGGTCTTCTTACTGCTGCTACTAGTAATCACTGTATTTTATAAAAGTATCAAATTATAGCTCCAGCTGTTGAGAAAGTCTGAATAGACTTTGCTTCTCAGCTATGAGAAACTCTGATACTCTGAGTTTCTCATACTCAATGCCATTTCTAGCTACAAATCCGTAGACCTTTGCTTTCATTTTATTTAAGCTTGATTTTAATACAAGACTGTTCTTACTGTTCACTCTGTGTGGGTAAATCCCCTGGTGATATCTGCAGTGTGATGCACACCTGTGTGCCTGCTCTTGTGGCAGTTACCAAACCCCGAGTAAGCTCCTTGTACAAGGGACAGTAATGTGCAGCATGCAAAGGACTAAACGTGCCCGTCCCGTGGGATGTGTGCCGTATGCAAATACAGGTCACATGTGCAAGAGCAGATTTGAGAAGATAAGCTGCTAAACTGGCCTGTCTCTGGGAGAAAGTCAGCCTGAAATGGCTGAGCTAATAGCTAAACTGATCTTTAATCCATCTTTGCTGTAAACTATGTAGAAAGAGATCACTAGGCACTAAGTAACCTGCGTGGATGAGGTAAATGATAAAACTTGAGAAAAATCATTGGGAAACTGGGAAAGTAATAATTTTGAAACATCAAAACTACTGGATTTGTATAATTGTGTCCAGTGTAGGGCATATGGCTGTTGGTGTGTCTGGAGGTGACTTTGCTAATGCAGTCAGATTTAATTGCTCAGTTATGAGTCCCCTTTGAAAGAGACCAGTTGGAAAGACCCTGTGGGTGTGTAGCATGAAGAGGCACTTAGGACCCAAGCCAGAAACTTGTACAACTCCACTGAGCAACACCTAAATGAATCCTGAGCAGAAAGTCTGCTAATACTGCATGTAGGCAGAGAGTGGCATCGTGGTATCACAGAAGAAGCAGCAGAGTAACCAACTAAGAGGATTAGGCACAGCAGAGGGACAGATAAGAGGCTGAGGAGGGGTAATTCTCAAGGATGGGGATCCTACCTGTGTTTAGTGCTCTGTTCATGATAAGTTTTATACACTGCAGCTTATGGAAATTAGTACCATTGACCAGTGATCTTGTGCTGCTCCTTCATCTCTGCCCTGCAGCTCCCAGGGATAAGGAAAGCAGGCATCTCTCCTCTCTCCCTGTGGACTGATGTGCCTTCTGCATGGCTTGTAGAAATGCACTGCACGAGCAACAGATCCTAGTGACGGAAGCACCTGCTACTGTTTGCACTCACTGAACCATCACTAGTTTGTCATTCAAAGGGAGGATGGCATAAATGGCCCTAGAAGAATGCACACAAATCCTGGTATGAGTAACAAAGCAAGTGTCAGAGTAGCATGGATGGTATTTTAATGTCCTGGGAAAGGAGAATTTTAGGAATCTGAACCATGCAGAGATGCTTGCTGGTGTTCCTGCGTCACTGGCCTGAAACCACAGCAGCCAGGAGCTCCTGGAAGGTTTGCTAAGGCTTCAGGCAGGAGGAGTGGAATTGGAACTGGAGCAAGTTTCCTGGCTGAGACTCACACCACAGCCTTCCACCTTGAGGAATTGTAGTAGAAGAGACATGTAAATGTAATGTGACATATATAAATAGGAATATTACTATGGCAGTCTTCTTCTGTGTTACATTTTCAGTGGCATCACCTATCAGCATCTGTTCTGTTATATTATCTGTAAGTACAGGACAGGGCCAGTATTGTTTTAAAATTTAGTTCATTGTACTAATTCCAAACCTCAGTGCTGTAATATTGACTTTCTTTTTATTACATAATCCTTTGCCTTTGGGAAAGGAGTATAGAAGGTGTTAAAGTTGCCATCAACAACTGATGCTTTAAAATATATTTCTTTTTTGCCAACATGATTGTATCATATGGTAGCTGAAAAAATAGAGGTATAAATAAATATGGTTGGCATATTGGCCTCAGAATTATAAATTGTTGTTTTCACTGCTACACTCATGCAGGTTTAGTTTTTAAGTACAGCAAGATAACTTGTGATAGCGCAGATTCCATCTGGAGTAAAACAATAGCAATGATAATTGTAATGATAACGCTGCATTGGTGGTGGAGCCTTGTTGATAAAGAGTACAAATACTGCATCCCACATACTGCATCACAAACACTCCTCCTGTATTCCTGATCCCAAATCTCAGCAAAGTGAAGCATCCTCCCCTCTGTTCTGCAGCTGGGGAAGGTGAGGCACAGAGTGACTTGCCCGAAGGAGCAGGTGCAGGGCTGGGGAGAGCAGAGTGAGGCTGTGGCTGCCACCCCAGCAGGAGGTGTCCTGCCATGCAAATCCCAGGCTGTGCAGACCAGCTGCTCCCATGCAGGGCCTCTGGTGAGGGGTTGGGAAGCTCCCATTGCAACGAGATGTTCTGATCCCTTGGAAAAGGCTCAGTCTTTTGGAGTGCTGCTGCTCTCTCGGGATGCCTGTGCAGCGCTTTCTGCAGAAAGTTGTCCCCGTCCCCTTTGCGACATCATCCTCCCTCATATTTGCAGTCCAAACAATCCGAGGGCAAATACAGAAGGAAAACAAACAGCCAACTGCTCTCCATTGAGTTCACAGGTTTCTCCTGGATACTTTGCAAGAGTTTTGTTTAGCCCAACTCTGGCTTCTGCCTGCAGTGATGTGAACAAGCACAGGAGCCACCACCGATGTCATGTGAGTGCAGCCGCGGTCACACAACAGCAGCAGCTCAGGTGGTGGGGTTTGAGATGTGACCTGCTGCTACAAAACCACAGCACAGCCTCAGTCATGTCCTTTGGTTTATTATTCTGCTCTTTGTCCTCAAGGGCCAAGCAACAGAAGTAAAGATGATCTGTTTTCTGTGTTTGGGATTTTAGGGTGGTTTTTTTTTGAACAAATCGTTGCAAATCAGCTGCTAAAAATGTGTCTGTCGTTTCTTCAAAAAGGCATTTCCTGTAAAATCAGCTGGGATTGTCACTCTGCCTGGGCTCTTTTCGCCTCTGCAGTAACCCAGCTCTCTGGTACAAGGAGCATGGCCTTTTCTTCCTTGTTTTTCTCAATTAAAACATATCCAGAAAGACTGCTGGTTTCCTTCAGTCAGAGGGAAGGCTAATTAAAAAACAAATATCTTTATTATGCTGGTAGGATCAGCCTGTCCCTCAAACATTCATCTTTCCTTTTAACAGTAAAAATGAAAAGGAGGTGGTGTTGAACCAGTGTGATGCAGGAATTACACACACACTGAGGAGCAACTGCAGCTTTTTTTTCTCTTCAGCTGATCCAAAATTTTCTGCAGTGCCTGATTTTTGATGGAGCGATTAAAAACCGTTTTTGAACAAGCCTAAGGCAGCAAATTTGTTCTCAGCACACACATAAATAACGCCATCATGTCTGAAAGTCTAAAAAAATCTGTAAAACATATGTCAGCAAGAAATACCATTTCCAAGGCAGCTCGGCTCTCAACTTTTCTGTTTGAATATTTCAACAGAAATTATTAGTGTGGGTTTTTTTAATCATCATGGAGGTTTTCAAAAAACTCCTGCTTGGTGATTCTTTTCCTGTTTGCAAAATGCTTTTTTTTTTTTTTTTTTTAAGGGAATCATTGACAAATTTCTTACTCTTTTTTTTGTCACGTCAACTGAGATGTATCCTAATGTATTTTAAGTTTTTTGTAGGTGTCTTGGCACAACAGATTTTTCCTTTTCTCTTTGTCAACACAAGGATCAGTTGTTTGCTGGCTGGCTGGTTGGATTTTTCATTAACGAATTTCAAAACACACAGTGCTTTGCCTAATTACAGTCTCTATTTTCAGCGTCCTCATCAGAAGGTAGATGTAACAGTGTAACATGCAGATTGAATTCCAGGTATTTCAGCCAACTATGCTATTCAAGGACTACTCTTGTGAGCTTCTGAGTGGTTCTGTTGCATTAATTTTCCATGCCCATTTACAGCAGTAAAGATTATCAGCTTGCTTACTGCTAATAAGTAACGACCATGAAAGGGAAAATTAAAAGCAGTTTTGTAATTTAAAGAGATGTATCTCCAGCTGATCCTCTTTTTTCCATTACCTGCAATATTCACAGTGTTAGTTTTGGATTTGTGTTTTCAGATTCCTTTCTTATCTACATGGGCCGAGCTGGGGCAGAGATGGCAAGAGGAAGACAAGGACAGCAGAAGCAGGGACTGCCTTTTTCCACAGTAAAAGCTGGATGAAGATGTGTGTGAAACTTCAGCCTCAAACCAATTATGCCTCAGCCCTTCACCTGTGAGAATAGAGTTAATAATCTCATTGTCTTCCTGTCCTCCTTCTGTTATTATCTGTGCAGCAATCCAAAGGAGTGCTGCTTTTAGCTATTTAGCATTTCTGTAATAACTGCAGCCACAGATGCAAAGTATTCTACTTAAAGTGACATTCTTCAGAGTGAAACACGACGTTGATACCTCAGCTAGCTGTGGGTGAACTCAAAGTTTGCATTTTTTTAGCCAAAAAAAGAGTTTTCTTGCATGCTTTGAGAGAACCACAAAACAAAAACGCCTGTCTTTTAAATTCTCAGCCCCACATTTCCTGACTGACCCAATATGAACCACTGCTGCTCTGCACACATTATTTCCTCTCTTTGGGAGAAAAAAAAAAATAGCCACAGTCTGGCAATACCTTGCATTTCCATTGACCTTATCTCTCATCCTTTGGGGGTAGCAAGCTGCTCTTCACAAGAAGGGAGCTAAAAGCAGAGCAGGGCAGAGATGGACACGGGGTTGGAGACGTCGCCTGTCCTTCCTGATTCTGCTGACTGATCTCCTCCCTGACATCAAAGCACCTCACTGGTGTCCACTGTAGTAGGAGGCTGGAAATATTTTGGTATATTCTTTCTGTAGTATCAAGGATGTTCTTTTGCTACCTGTTTTTTTTGTCTGGCAATTTTCGTAGCAAAATATCTCCTTGCTGCAGCACTGCTGCTATTGCCTGGCTGTTGTCACGCTGCAAAAATCACCAAAAAGCAACTTTAGCTCCTGTCTCTGCAAAAATCACCAAAAAGCAACTTTAGCTCCTGTCTCTGCTGTGTAGCTGAGGCTTTCCTGCCACAGCAGTGGCCAAGGGCTTCTCAGCCCGGTGAAGATGTCTGTCATCTCGTCAGCAGCTCTGTGTGTTCCCTCCATCTGTGCTGCCAGACCAGGGGAAAGCTGCTGACTGGCACTTATTGGGAGCAGGATTTTCTTACTTTTCCTTAGAGGTCCTGTAAGGAACCTCTTCTCCAGTTATTTTTCTGCATGGCTTTTTATTTTTAGTTTTCTATGTTTTCTTTTTTTTGTCAAATAGTCTCACGTTGTGCTTGGTTTTCATGAAATATCTCAACAATGAACTCTGTTTTGCCATATTCAAATTCTGTTTTGATATAAATATTTGTATTGCATTTCAATCTGTTAAAATTTATTTCTAAATTTTATTTCTATATAGATTTATCTACAGGTCTAATTATAAATTCTGATTATTATTTGCATATAAATCAATTGAAAACTGGTATTATTCAGCTTCAATATATTCACTATTTTTAAAATAAAAAATAAAATGAGTGCCAATTATCAGTTGTTAACAAAGTGAAACTTCTCTTAATCTATTGCCCTCTGGGGTAAGGAACCAGGAGTTCTTTTCTGGTCTAACTTTTAAATCCTAGGTTCCATGCTTAAACCATTTTCTCCTGACAGCACGTGGCTGAACACAAGCTGAATGTTTGCATATATATTATTAATGCATATCTCGAAACAGACGTGAATTTTTCCAATTCTCAGGATTTTGAGTTTTTTTTCTTCCTAAGGATTAAAGATATTTGACATTTTCCTAAAAGATCAATGAGCAGAGTCCCTGAGACTCTTAGCGTTTGTAAAAAAAGTAAATTATAAACCCCTTGGATGGGGAAAAAACTTCAAACAGAAAGAAAGGACATCCCAAAAGTTTAGAAACCAGAAGGCAAAGAATTTAAAATTTGCCTAAGACAAGCAGAAACTGTTAAGATTTCCTGATCTCAGGTGGGGGCATCATTAGCACATTGCCAGGCTATTAATGCATGATGCAAGTGAGTGTGAAAAGGGCTCAGCCCATGAGGGTGCTACAAGAGGAGAGAGTCCTGCTGGCTGGAAGGGACATATTTCAGAATTAGTGTTCCACTTTTTTCTTAGAACTTCTTTATTATTATTATTTTTTTTTTCCCCATGCAGCCATAACAAAATCTGTCCTTGCGAAGAAGTGAATGTCATCAAAGGTGACAATTTTTTTTTTTCTTTTAAATTTTAAATTACCTAAAAGGCCCAGGCTGTTGAAAACTTGATTAGAGATTTTGTATGCTTAAGGGGTCTTAACAGTGTGCTTTTACCCAGGTGGAATCAGAGTACAAAGAGAAGAAACCTCCGTTTGACACTGCCTCACGAATCTCAGCAGTGTATCACTCATTATTCTGCACAGGATTAAAGGTAAGCTCTGTATTGCTGCCTTTGAGGCTCAGCAGGGCAGTTATCCTTTGCAAAAATGGGGTTAAATAATTCCCCACGTGTGACAGAAAGGTTCTGGAGAGAACACAGTTGGGTTTAAATTACCTGGCAGAGCCTTCAGTGTTCCAGCCTTTGTCTTCTCTCCTGTAAAATATTCTGTAGCTTAGCTCCAGGATAAAAAGAGTTTTTTAATCATAAAGGGAATTTAAAAAGCATTTTTTTGAAAGAGGGGGTGGTATTTGAAAATTACTAGTCCAGTCTAAGGAGAAAAGAGGAAACAATTTTTGTATGTGTGTGTGGCATTTTAACAATCATTACAAGCACACACAAGTCCAGCTGAAGTTAATCAATATATTTTTAATTGGAGATCAGGCTGAATAAACACTTGTAAATTCACATTGCTAGGTTCTTTATTATAGACATGGTCTCCTGTTAAATGAGGAGTATGTTAGAAATTTTCCATGGAAAGAAAGTTGGTTGTTTTTCGTTGATTTTTTTCTCTGTAGAGTTCAGATCTTGTATTTATTTTTAAAGCATCTCTTAGAGCGTCTAAATTGAGATTTTTAGTCAAATGTTAGTGATTGAGAGATGTAGCTAGTGCTTACTAGTACTTACAAACATATTGTGTAGTTTCTGAATTTTGCATACTAATCTGTTTGGAGGTGTGAAAGGATTTTTTTTTAATATGGTAAGTGAAATAATAGGATTCTACCTATACTCTTTATATATATACACACACGTATTTGAGATCAGCAGCCATATGGGCTTGTTGATATCTGCCTGCATTTCTGAAAAATGGCCCTTTGCTCTTCTGAAGCTAAAAAAGTAAATTTGCTGCCCAGGATACTCAGAAGCCTCTCAGTACAGATCATGGTTGTAGATCACCCCGTACCTGCTCCTACCTTGATCTGTTGGCCTGCAGCATCTCCAACACTGCATGTTGAAAAGATGCTTATCACAAAAAGTGGAACGGAAGGTTTTGACCCTTTAACATGGCTCACTCAGTTATGTCTGCAGTGCAGAAAGATAACAGCAGTTGCAAGAGCGATTTGCATTCTATACAAATATGCTGATCCTGGAGATATAAGCAGATGGATGCTTTTCCAAGGCACAGGCATCTGGAAGGCGTATCCCTGTAGAGTATCTCTCATTCTATCTCTATTGAGAAATTATCACTCAAGGATATCAATAATTTTTCAATCATATTTTGATTTTAGTGAGATTTTGATGTGTTTTTACATGACTACATGCTTATCTGCATTAGGACGAGCGTGGTCTTGCCATCCCCAGAGAATTCTTGTGCTTTGATGAACTAGAGGGCTTTTCTAAACTTTTCTGATGTAGCATGTGTCAGATTAGAGCTGATCTATGCATGAGTGAGCACAGATGCAAGGAACTTCTCCTCCCTTCCTGTGTGCCCTGAAGGAAGGCCTTGCACAATAAATCCCTGCAATCAGCCATGTAGAAAGTATAGACCTGGCCTATCTCTGCTTTATGATCCCAGAAAAGCTTCCACCAGCAGTAGCAAAATCAATGTTAAGAAGACTTCAGCAGAATGGGAGGAAAAAGGAAAATGACCACGGAGAGAAGCCTTGGTGTGTGTTCTTCTCACACTGAGAGTCCCCCATGGGGCTCCCTGGGCCGAGCCCAGAGCAGTGGCTGAAGGCTGAGTTCAGCCCTGCTCACTGTGCCCAGCCTGCCTGAAGATCCCTTTCCTAAACCTCTCCAGGCTTACAGGGATAATGAGTGAGAGCAGGAGGCTAAAGCAGATGGTAACAGAGCCTTTTCTCTCCTCAACTCACCCGTGGTGCTACTCTGCAGTGGGAAAGAAATGAAAGGCTGAAAGTTACCTAGGGGGGAGAGCTGAACTGTTTCTTGCTGAGTTACAACTCACTTCATTTGAAACTATTGTTAAATGCTGTTTTTTCCCCAGTCCTTCCCACTCAATATCACATTATTTTTATTTTTATATTTTATGAAGATTTTCATGTAATTGGCTTAAAAAGCATAGGAGAAAATTTTCTCTGGTCCCCAGCAGAGTTTTCTGCAGTTTTCCTTTTCTGCTGAGGCCTTGTAAAGGTATCAAGTCACTGTTGATAGTACTGGTAATGAGCTGCTGGCATTCTATCACTGTGGATGTAGCGACTGTGATATTTAACTCTTCATGTGAAGGTGGGGTTGCAGGCCCTTTAAACACACTGGTGTTTTCTGTGGTCCAAGCTGACTCAAGATGCTGAGTAAATAACTTGTTAGCATGTGTCTAAAAAAATGCACTTTGACACTTATTTAAAATATTTTTACATGTATTTTTAAAAGGTTTTTATTGAACATCCCAAACCACACAGCAGAGTTTTCACTTGACTGAAACTTTTGAAAATATAATTCTGATAAATGAAAAGCTTTCTTCTTTCTTTCTGCTATGAGGAAATGCCATTCCAAAGTCAGGACATTAGGATAAAACCTGGAAGCAATGTTCTGCCCAAGACTTGTAACTGCTGTGAGATCTTTGGCAAACCTCCTCACCCTCTGGGCCTGATGCCTTTGAAAATGTGATATAATGATTTCCATTATTTTTTAAAAATTGTTTTGACATCTACAAATGGAAGTTGTTACAGAAATTGTAAGGGACAGCACTGTATTTTGTGCATGTGGCCAGCAGGCAGTAACCCCTCAGAAGATTTTTTAAATGCAGATCTTGCAAATAACAAGGGACAGGGTGACTGAACTGAGGAGTAGCTCAGCATTTGAGGACTCAGATAAACATTTCAGCAGGCAATGAGCCAGCCACTTACAAGTACAAGCTCCCTCCCTTCATGTCAGCTTTTCTGCTAGTGACCTTAGTAGTTTACTTTAAGTCAATATTTACTTTAAATATTATGATTAAGTGACAATAATTTACCAAGATTAAAATGCAGCTCTGATAAGAATGAAGCCAAGTACACACTAGAACACTTTCTACAAGAGATTCTCTTCAAGGAGCCTGAGCTCTGTTATGCTGAGAAGATGTGCTGAGGGTGTTGGACCTGTCACTGTGATGGTGTTGAAGGTGGATCTCCTGTAAAATTCATCACTCAAATTGTGCTTCTACAGCTGGACACTGCTCTCAAAGGTCAGCTTCATGCTACAAAGTCCCTTTGAGCCACTAGAGATGATCACTGTCACCTGATCGAGGCTTCCCAGAGTAGCTGAAACCATTGCCATGAGGAGCAGGGGTGGCACAGGACTGCTCTGCCAGTGACAACAGTCACTGTTGACAACAGTCACGTAATAGCTGTTGCTACCTCAAATCTCTGTGAATTCTCTTGACAAGTTTAAAATCAGCTTGAGTCCTGCAGATGAAAGGTTCATAAAGGCAAACTTTGAAAATTAAGTTTTCTTTATGAAACATCTGGTTATAAGTTTTGCAGCTCTAACCAGAAAATCTAGCTGAGCTAACACATCCTGCTAAGGAGTGCAGACACTGTGGTGGTTAATAATCCTTTCGTTAGAAAATGTCTGTGACAGTCTCTAAAATATTTGTTCCTCCTGCCTAATCCCTCTTTAACATTTCTTATAATTGATGGGGTAAAGCTTTTCAACTTCTGTCTTCTACACAAAAGCTGTTTTTTCATTGTAGCTCCTGTGAGGAAGTGGCACCAGTTTTGTGACCATTATTTATTATATCCATGAGGCTGCCTAGCTAGTCCTGTGCTTCTCTTTCATGCCTTGCTTTATTCTTCAGGGGAAGCAATCAACACTTCATTACCACATATAAGACAGGGTTGAACTTTTCAATGCTGTAATTAAGAGAGTGTCAGCGTGAACACTATAAATTCCCTTTCTGAGGGATTTATGACCAAAATGTAAAACTATGCTCCTAGCTGAACAACTTGCTTTTCAGATCTTATAGTATGAATTGTGATATTTTGACAATTCAAGGTGTCTTTAAAAATTATAAGAAGGAAGTTAAACTGAAAAGGAAAAATAATAAAGAAAGGAAGATTTTATTCTAGTGGTTAACTTTCTTCTCTTTAAACACACAGGCTTTGCTGGGGCAGATTCTTCAACTCAGAGAACTAATTTTCCCACACCTCTCCTCAGTATGTATCCACAGGCTTTTTTTTCCTAAAAAAAAAAGGACTGGAGATATCACCCGATAGTTATCTGTGACTATGAGATCCATAATCCTTACAGGAAATTATGTGGTGTGCCTGGAAGTTCTCACTTTTGAGCTTTGGTTGTTGGACGGCAGAGATGCTGATTCTGATAATAAATCTGTTGGGATTGTGAGGAAGTCTGAGTACTCTTATTTTGGGTCTAGTGAATGTGCTGAGTAACAGCTGGCATTTCTAAGAGTTACCATTTTATTGATTTGGTTTTAAGGATTGCTCACTCCATCTGAGATTGTTACATCCAGCAATTTACAGGATTCAGTGCTGTGATACCTACTGCAGCTAGGACTCTCTCCAACATATGTATCTTCTCTGGCTATATAATGACTCTTCAGCTTTAAGAGCATTTCATCAGGTAAGTCTAAGGTCATGCAAGAAATGTTGGGACTGGGTACCTTTTATTTGTCCTTCCAAAACACCAGTGAGGCACAACCACAAGTATGTCCAGACCAAAGCTTTTCTTTGCAGCAATGTTTTAACTACTGCAGCACAGCTCTAAATACCATAAAGATGAGCAACTCTGTGCCTGTGTGGCTTCTGGGTTGCTCAAGGGTGGTTCCTGTGCTGAAGCTCTGCCATATGACTGTGAGGAGACTGTTGGTACCTGGCCAAGCAAAGCAGAACCAGGAGGGGCTGCTGGGGCTGGTATTTGCTGGAACTTGGATTCACTGTCAACATATCCAGATCACTCCTGGATCTGACAGCTGACATTAAGTGAATACTGCCATCTCCTGCTTGTAAAACGCCCAGGATGACCTGCACCCCTCAGCTCTCTGTGGTGTGAAAGGATTTTTGGGTATCAGCTTCTGCAGCTGGGGAAATTGGCTGCTTGGCTCTTGCTTTTGCCACATAATTTTAAAGGCAGCTTCAATATGAAGCACTGAAGACTTTAAAGATGAACAGCTAAAAATAATGTATGGCAGAGACACTATGGTGTGATTAATAAATATTCTGCTATTCTCATTCATTTACTACCATGGCTCCTGTTAGATGTTGTGAATTTGTAGCTGAGTCAGACTTTCTTCATAAAGAGAGAACTTTTCTCAGGTTAGACATCTGGAAAAATGTGAAAAGTGTTCACAACATAGAAACAGTGATAAGATTGCAATGATTATCTATTTGTTTTGCATTTAAAATGAACAACACCTTTCCCAGGTATTGGGTTTCAGGCTTTTCTTCCTTTTGTGGTGGTATATTTTGAATGTGTTCCTCAGTTCTTTTTTGACAGCTCATACTTATTTGAAACCTTTTGGTACTTTTGACCATGATACAGGCTTGTTAGTTTGCTTTTAGGAAGAGTTTCCCCAAATTGCTCCTACAGAAGAGCTGGACACAGTTGACATTTTCTTCTCCTTCTGTGTAGCTAGAGAGTATTCTTGGTGGCATTTGGTGCAGAACCCCATTGAAAGTATCATTTTGTTTCAGTAGTTTCTGCACATCTAGGGTGAAAATATCAATTAATATTTGACTACTGTTCAACCATTTATAATGCCGACTGAAATTTTAGAAAACTATTTCCTCTCTCAATAGAGTAGATTAGTCTGTTAAAAGACCTGTGCTTTTCACTCTCTTGTGCCAGCCGCCAGTATTGGAAGGAGGGGAGATGAAGAATTATCTCCATGAATCTTAACGTCAGCAGTTGGGAATCAGCATTTGGAATACAGGACCTGCCATTGTAATACGGCACAGCCCTTGCAGAAATGGCCAAGATTTTCCCTGCAAATGCTGTGACATCCCTAGTTTTGGTTTCTGGGCATTTGTTTTGGTGTCTGCTGAACTGGCATTACTTGCTTCGTGTCATCCTGCCTACGGGTGTAGAAATTTCCCCCAGATTTATCAAATTGGTCCGGGGCAAGACCGATACATCAAGTTGAATGGCTTGTACCTTCAAGAACCAGGATGTCGTCCTACTGCTATTCTTCTGAATCGCTACCTGAGAAATACTTTTAGCATTGCCACTCCTATTGCGCGATACAATTGTAGCGGATCATTTGGAGTCAGTTTTAACTTGACAAGATAACTCCAGCGACAGTGAAGCTGTACGGCCTTTTCCTAAGGCTCAACCACTCTCCTCAGACGGGCAGAACATCAGCTCGGAGCGGCGGCACAGCCCGCCCTGGCAGAGGGGACACCGCGCCTCAGCGGGGCGGCTGCGGGGCCAGCGGCGGCGGGAGCTCGCCTCCACAGCAGCCGCGGGGCGGGCAGAGGGACGGGGCGAGGAATCCCGAGGATCCCGGCCCCGCTTCGGCGCCGAGGGGGACGCGGCAGGGCAGGGCC